>JACDJE010000117.1:1806495-1958266 GCA_016647715.1 Pavo muticus | reverse complement strand
GAAGAGGCAAGTGCTCCGTTAACTCTCTCTCTCCACTTTGTTTGATTTATCCATCTCAATTAGATTGTATTATATTATATTATAGTTAGTAAAATAAGTTTACCTCCCTAGAGGTCTGTTTGTTTTCTTTCCTTTCCTTTTCCCTTCCCCTTCCTCTTTGGGGGGGGAGGCTGGGAAGGGGGCCCTTGGGCCCACTGTCCCTGTCACGGGCATAGACTGGTCCAGGTAACCCCGTGAGGAATGTGGGCAGACTGGGAAACAAAACCCGACCTGACATATCTGGGAGAAAGGAATATGATCCCTCCTCTCATCAGCAGAAAGCACAAACCTAGGAGGAGTTAACAGGAGCCAGATGTTCCTGTTAATTTATCAGATAACTTCAATACAGTAATCAACTGCAGTTGAGCAGACTGTAGCCGAGTGTTGATTTGCTAAGCTTGAAGGAATGGCGTCAGGTTCTCAAAAAGCATTTCTCTAAAACGAGCATTTTGACCTCCTGTTCATGATCTCTATTTTGGCAGTGTGAGGCCTTCAAACCCTTTCTCAGTCCTTGGGTCCTTGGGTCATGAAGGTTTGCAGGCCTACATGGTTGTGGTGATCAAAAGGTACATTCAGTTTGGGACGGCACCCCTCCAACCATACATTTCTAGACAGGCACATGGCAGAGAAAAGCAACAAAAGCAGCAGAAGGCCTGGGCCAACCAGCTCTGCTTGCTCTCAGCCAGATGTTTTTAGTCTCTAACTTTTAGAAGAAGTTTTCGACATTTTTGCTTCTTCCTTCAGTTTCCCAACCTCTTCCCCCTGAAACAGCAGCCAACAGAAGTTGTCAGAGTCGACTTTCTGGTTCAGGTGAACTAACTGCAAATGTGGTGGTCTCACCTGGCTCAGTGCAGATGGAGCCATTTTCTGGAGCTTTTATTTCTGTATTTTCTTCTCTTGCACCATAAATTCCGATGGTTATTTCAACTCTGTCAGCAGAATCAGTTTCTGATAGGATTCTTGCTTGCTCTTAGTTATTCTCAGGATTCTGCATTCCTCTGCTGACATAACTTGCTCCTTTGCTCTCTGGACCCCATCCAAAGCCTGTTGAAGCCAAAGGGAACATTTCCACTCATTTCAGTAGTGTCTGTAGTATGTTTCAGATCATATCCACCCTATCCTACCCATCTCACCTTGTCCCCATGGGCTTTCAGTACTGGTTCTGCTCCTGGAGGAATGGTTCAGCTGGCTGCATTTTTGGGGCCCAACCAAGCCCTGCTGTTCTTCGGATATCTGCTTCCCTTGGGGCAGGTGGAAGTGCTCCAGACAGGTCACAGGCACCCACACCCGCCTGGGATGGGATGGGAAGCAGCGTGTTGAGGACAAGATCCCAGGAAAGCTTCAACTGTTGAGACTTTGCAGCTTTTCCTAAGGATGTGCAGTGTGGTTTTTCAGGTCAGATTTGTGCCTGGGTGGCAAGCAGCCCAGAGCTGATGGGGCTGGTATTGGCATCTCCAGCTGGGTCACACATCCAGCTGGGAGGGCAGGAAGGAAGAGAGCCTTACAGGAAAAATTAACAAGAATTTTAATGCTGGAAAAGCAGATTGTCCACAATCCTATCTCTGTCAAAAAGGGGGGGGAAAAAAAAAAGGAAGAGCAGCTTTCTTTTTCCCCCTCCAGAAAGAAGAAATTTTTAGCCCGTAGCAGTCAGAACAGGAATGTGCAGCCTGAAGGGACAAGAGCTGCCATCCATCTGAGCATCTCACCATGGCATCTCATAATGAGAATCTTGGGCAGTGTTAATAATATCAGCTCTGCTTGGGCAACCTGTCAGAGAGATTGGATGTCAGCTGCATAGTAAAACACAGCTCCAGCCTAATTGCGGTCCTCTGGGATGAGCCTTATGAATATGGATAAATAGCTGAAAAGTATCCTGTGACACCTCGCTGATTCTTCAAAATGCAGATAATGGTATGGACATGGTGAAGAGTGATAAAATGTGTGATTTCTTTGAAGAGGGAAGAAACTGGTGAATGTCTGAGCTGAGTTGGGCACATGAAATGATGTGAGAGAGTTTTCTACTGAATAGTAATATTCTTTTCCCAATCTAATTTACAGTGTCTCCATGATGTTTCCAAGATATTTCTTTGAATTTCCTGTGCCAGACTCACAGACTTGCTGATTAAATATTGGATTGTGCATGGGAGCACTTTAAAAAGTGTCTTTGTAAACCAAAAATAAAATGCTTTTGTGAAGAAAAAAGTTTTCTTTATCGGTTTATATGATGGCAGTACCTAACAAAGTGCACGTATGTGTGTGGGAGGGTCAATGTATGTGGCTGGGAGAGCTGGCACAATTACTGAGGTTTGGAAAAGATGCAATTAAACACCTGTTGCATTTTTGCAAGCTGTGCGTGAGGGCAGAGGAAAAGTCCTCACTGTGCTCCCTTCCTGGTCACTTCTTGGCTCTACTCAGCTTCAGTGGGCCTCAGAATGCAGAATGCTTTTGGAACCCAGTGCACATTCAAGCAGCAATCACAGCAATCTGCATGCTGCCAGCACTGCTCAAAGATGGGCTGTGACAATCCTGAAGTGCTGAGTTCTTCTGAAGATGTTTGCTTCTATTTGGTGTTAATATAAGTCTTAAAAAGTGTTCTGTGTATTGTGTTGAGCTCCCAAAATAAAAAAGTGATGAATAGATGAAGACAACAATGCTCAGTGCTATGGGAAGGCCAAATCCATGAACTTATTCTCAGCAGACAAGCATTAGCCAAATTCCTATCAGTTTGAGCTCTGCTGAATGACCCTTTGTAATGAATTTTTTTATCATTCCTTGCATGTTACGCTATAAATGGATTTTTTTCAATAACGATCATATAAACCTCATAATAAATAAAAATTGCAATATATCAGAATGACAAGCAGCAGCTCGGAAAACACAGACCAGACTGCCTGATTTAGAAGGATCATTCTCACAACCCAGATTTTAAGGGGCAGTTGAATTTTTGCTCAGTACGTTAATTATTCTGTGTCATATGCTTTCTGCATTTCTGAGGAGCTTTTCGGAGAGGACAGTAGACTTCTTTTGGCTTTCCACAAGTGGGACTGAAGTGCTAAGACGCGACTCTAAATGAGCCATGCCAGCCATTCAAGGTTTTCAGCTGAACAGATCTGGGAAGAGCAGCACACAGCACATCTCTGGGATTCCCATGTGCTCGCCTGCTGTTATGGAAGCGACAATGCGAGGGGCCAGGGGCTGTGTTCTTCAGGACACAAATAGGCCATTGAAGCTGTGACAAAAGATGTTTGTGTTCCAGATGTACTTGTGCTCTTTAGCTTTAGTACATTTTATCTGCCTCCTCTGAAACAAAACCAGTCCTGAACCTACATGGAAGGGAGGAAGGTTTATTCATTTTCTAAAAAGACTCTTCAGTGTTTGTATGTGTGAGAACAGCTAATACAGAGCAGAGCAATAACTCTTTGGCAGGCCTGAGAGCAGGTGGTTCCTGTTAGGAGTTCCAGGCGTGCCACTGAGTGCTTCTGTGTGGAGCCAGCAGTCACTGCAGGGCCATGTCCTTGCTTTGCTTTCAGATTTACATCCACTAGGTCTGCAACATAGAATTATAGAATGTCCTGGGTTCAGAAGCACCTCAAAGATCATCTAGTTTCAACCCCTCTGCTGTGGGCAGGGTTGCCAACCACCAGACCAGGCTGCCCAGAGCCACATCCAGTCTGGCCTTGAATGCCTCCAGGGATGGGGCATCCACAACCTCCTTGGGCAGCCTGTTCCAGTGTGTCACCACCCTTTGTGTGAAAAACTGCCTCCTAATATCTAACCTAAACCTCCCCTGCCTCAGTTTAAAACCATTCCCCCTTGTCCTGTCACTATCCACTCTTGTAAACAGCCGTTCCCCCTCCTGTATATGTGCTCCCTTCAAGTACTGAAAGGCCACAATGAGGTCTCCCCAGAGCCTTCTCTTCTCAAAGATAAACAAGCCCAGTTCCCTCAACCTTTCTTCATAGCAGAGGTGCTCCAGCCCTCTAATGCACTGAGTCTGCAAGACAGAAGGGGAGAGTCTTACTGGTTAAGGGAGTTCTGCCCTGCTTCTTACCATTTTACCCTTCTTTCAGCCCCCTTCCCAGTCCTTTCCCTGTGTAACTTTCTGAATGAGACTGATGAGAGTCATTTATTGAATCTCCCTGTGCTCCTGCACCTGTTGTTGAAGATAGGAACATGTAGAAATCGTAGAGACTGCAGTGTCTTGTTCTGAAAGGGAGCAGCAGCCAGTCCCTTGAGGTACTGCTGAAGAGCACATGGTTAGGACCAAGCTGCCCAGTGGGTCCTACTGGAAAATCAAACTGAGCTACCAAGGTTGATTTCATGACCCTGTGAGACAATATTTGGTATTGTGGTTGACCAGAGCCTAAGGGTGCCTCCCTTCTTGTTTGTTGTACGTGGGGACCATAACCTCACTGCAACCTCAAGGGATAATGCATGCACAACTCATTTCCCATTTTGTGTATCTGGAAAGGTGGAAAGGAGGTTGTAGCAAGGTGGTGGTCAGCCTCTTTTCCCAGGTAATTCATGATAAGATGAGAGGGAATGGCCTCAAGCTCTAAAAAGGGAGGTTCAGGTTGGATATTAGGAAACATTTCTTCTAAGAAAGAGTGGTAAGTTATTGGCACAGGCTGCCCAGGAAGGTAGTGGAGTCACCATCCCTGGAGGTGTTCAAGAAATGTGTACAGGTGGCACTGAAGAACATGGGTTAGCGGGCATGGTGGAGATGAGTGGACACGGTTGGACTAGATGATCTTAATGGTCATTTCCAACTATAATGAGTCTATGATTCTGTGATTCTATGAAATGAAGCCAGGACCTAGTCTGGAGACAGATGCATCTGTCAAATGTTTGGGAAGTGAAGATAGTGCAGAGAAGAAATATTTTTCTGTGATTTCTCAGTATTTCGACTTTACCTTGATGAGTCCAGTTTCGAAGGTGCCCACTTCCCTACATGGTCGGTGGAGACACAGAAACTTCAGGCACCAGTGCTAAGTGACATCTCTTGTAGGAATATGGCCCGTGGAAGGTCTTCCTTTGGCTGATGTTGTATGGATCTCTATCTTTTCTTCAAATCTACTTACCCTAATAGTTGTAACTCTTTTCTACTCATCAACACAAATTCAGGATACCTAAGAGAGAAATCTCGGTCTTCTCTCTAAGCTACACCTTTCTTAGTTACTGAGCACCTTCATCCTTGCACTTACATTCTGCCCATCACCCTCAGTCTGTATGTCTCTGCAGACACTTACATACAGGCAGTGCCCACAATTTGCAGATCCTTTCACTGCAACTTCTCCACATTTCTGTCTGTCTGTTCTCTCTCCTGAAATTACTTTCCAGATTTTTTAAATGTCTCAATCATTGCAATGTTACTGCCCTACCAATACCCTCCCAGACCCTGTTTTAAAGGCTGTTTATCTAGCTCAGTGTTTTGAAAACCTGTTCTATCCATCCAACCGTCAGTTTCCCGCCTCTCTTTCAGTGGTATTCCAGCTCCTTTCCTGGACAGTGTCTCTCTTTTATTGTCAAAACATCAGTGCTACCCAGCAGGATCACCTCCTACCTTCTCTCCTACGATTGCCCACATGTTCTATTTTGCTGTTTGTGCTGTAAGGAGCTCCTCACAGGCATACAAAATGCTTCTTTCTCATCCACGAAGCCTTTCTGAGCAACCTCTTTCACTTGAACACCTGTAACCAACTTCAGACAGAGAAGTGGCCATGCCACAGGGGTGGGAAGAAAGCACTCTCTGTTTTGTCAAATAGTGACTTTGGACTGCTTCTCTGTATCTACCTTGCTTTATATCTAAGGGCAAATGGCATTCTGAGGTGCTCCATAAGTGTTCTGCATGGAAGTGAAGTAAATGTGGTTCATAAAGGGCATGCTAATCATATGAATTGCTCAAGCACCTTGATTAGTCCCAACCACAAGCACAACCCAGGGGTGCATGCAGTGCAAGCACAAAAGGACATCTCTGTGAGGAGGGTCTGAGCTGATCCAGGCTTGTCAGCTTGGACGTGGAACAACAGCAGGAATATGTGATGCTACACAAGAAGAAAGTGGATGGGAAGGGATCACTCAGTCCTAACACTCTCAAGTAGGTGCCTTGTCAAATTCAGCAAGTTTAAAATGAACAAAAGGAAAACTTTTCTTTCACACCCTCACTTAAGCCAAAGAACCCACTGCCACAGGCTTTTCCAGAGACAAGCTGATGCTGCCTTTAGTGGGGATTTAGAGAACTTGATGCACGAAAGGTCATAGATGGCCATTAAACACAACAGACCAGATGTAATCCACAGCTTGGAAAACTGATCGAACAGCTGCTGGGAGCCGGAAGGCCATCCCAGAGTACCCAGTGCTCACTGATTACCTGGATTTCTCACTCTTACCTTCAGCATCTGCTTCTGGTTACTTTGGAGACTGGCTGGTGGGTCAGAAGGGCCTTTGCTCCGACCAGTAGAGCTGTTCTTACACACTAACAATGTTGGCTTAAAAACCCATGCTGGTGAAATCTCAGTGCCTTGTGGGACCATGCCCTTGAAGTCAGGTCCCTCTGTATCCTACAACTTCTTCAAAATATAGCAGAACAAAAAATAGATACAAGGAAAACTTAAAAAGCAGAAAATAGCAAGGTTTCATTTTTGAAATAATTTGAGTATTTTTGCTTTTTTTCAGTGAAGTTTAGAATAATTCCTGTTTTGGTAATTTTAGGATTGCATCACTGAGATTGTTGAGATACTGAGTCTGGCTTTAGTTTTGGAATGGGGCTGCATGCCTTTGAAATTAACCCTCTTTTTTCATCCTGCAGGAAGGATTGACCACTTCAGAAGATTTTTTTTTTTTACATTCTAAAAATATAACCCGGAAAGATAAGCCTTTTTGAAGGAATATTTCTGGAGACAGTGGTGCTTGTTAAAGTAACACAGAATGCATGTCTTGTATTGAAATGTCATTATATTTTGATATACATACAGATTTTGATGGTGCTTTTCCTTCTTACGGTGGAGGAGTCCCCTAGCTACACCAGCCAACAGATGTCCCATGTCTGCAAGAAACTGGTCATATGACAGGTTTTGTAGGCTTTTGTCTTACAATGGAGATTTGTTCCTAGAATGAATTAACCTTTCCAGGATGAAGCTAGTAGAAGTAGGTCCTCAATTTTGGGGTATCCTTTGATGCAGACAGATGTATGAACTCTGAATATATTGCTATACAGATTACAGTCTTGTGTTCTATTTTTTGGGAATTGACACACAAAGAAAAGACAGTATAGTCTAATACTAATGTAAAGATTCCTTTTATAGCTCAAATCTGCCTTTTGAAGCACAGTTTATTTTTAACATCACATCAATTGTCTTCAAATATAGACTGCAGTGAAATGCAACCTGGAGAGAGAGGAACGAGTGCCCATGGATTCCCCACTCCTGCACAGAGGAGGAGTAACAGTGCTCTTCCTTGCTGTTTCCAGGACTGGATGGGAGATTTGCCCCTCAAACTCGAACCTTACACCCACCTTGTACTGTACCTGCAAGGCTGTGATGTGGTGCCGAAGATGGCAGGACCAAGTGAAGGAGAAAGAGAAGGAGGAGGAAGAGGATGAGGATGAGGAGGGGGAGAAGTGTGTGGCATGGTAGAGGTGGTATTTTGGCATGAAAGTTGGTGAAGCAGAGACATGGTGAGGTGCAATGCTTCACATATCCAAGCACCTGCAGGTCTCCCCATGTTCTGCAGGGTCTGTGGGTGACAGGATCATGCTGGATGATGTCACAGGCAATGACAGGCTTGGGTATTGCCTCTGATCATACCAGCCTTCACTCTTTCTTGGGACAGACCCGTGGCAAGTTCTCCTCTTTTCTCTCAGGGGTTGCCATAGCAACTTGTCTTAGCTCTGCATCACATCAAGACCTCAGTAATTTAAGTCCCAAGCAACTCTGGTCTGGCCCTTGGTACTTAGCTTGTACCTGTGACAGAGTTTTGATGCCTTGGTGGAGGATAGAACCCACACAAAGTGATTAACGGCCTCAGAGACGATAAGATCTGCTGTTATGTGGCCACCATGACTGGGAAGAACTTCCAGCCTTTCCCTCACGCTTCCATCAGACACAGACAACAGGCCTGGAGAACCAGAATACAGCAGGAGAAATCAGAAGGGAGGACTCTTCTTCTTCTTAGCCATGTCACATGGTGACAGCTGCACCTCAGGTGTCCACCCACACAGCTTCCCACTTCTCTGAACCAGCTGCTCCATTTGACTTGGTGAGGAAATGCTCATCCCGAAGCAGCTAGTCCCTGTCTGTCTTCTGTGGGAAATGTAACACCTTGACCACTTGCCTCAGACAGGTGTTGGTTTCCTTTGGTCCATTTTTCTCTCCGTCCCATGCATAGGCATAACCTTGTCTCTTCCCTCTCTCTGATGTCTTTGTGGAAACTGCTTTTCCACAGCTTTCTTCCTCTCCTCCATTAATCTTCTGTTCCAGTTTTACATTTACCTCTGAAAGTTACTCAGCATTTGGGCAGAGATCTAGGACAGCTCCTGGATGTTTGCAAATTGATTTAGTCATCTCTCCAGTTCTTAGCATAGGTGCTGCATACTACCTGACGACACCAAATCACAAATGGGCTCCCCCGGGAGCACTAGAAATAAATGAGAAATTCAGGGTGCTTCAGGAACAAAACAGATCACCACCTTCATGGCCATCAAGGCTAGCAGCTACTCTCCAGCGGACTAGCACCTCAGATCAAACAAAATCTAGTGCTTGATCTAGCAGTTGGCAACACAGCCCACAGCATGGGGGTTGGAACTAGATGATCTTTGAGGTCCTTCCAACTCAACTCATTCTGTGATTCTACAATATCAAAATAATTAATCTTTTCTTCAGCTCCCCTCATGATGGTGTTGGTAAGAAAATGCAGGACTATCCAGACAAGATCTACAGAGAGAAGGGCCTGGATCCCACTGAGCAGCCAGATGACACCCCAGGACAGGTGTTTGTGGACTGTACCCATGATGCTGCACAACATGAGGACATGGGAGCAAAAGCCCCTTTCTCCATTCTCCTGTCCCTCGTGTTAAACCTGTCCAATAGCCTATCTAAATGCTAATAACCAACTTCTGTTTGTGTCTCAGCACACAAACACACCGTGGGACACACGGTGCTTTGATCCCTTGGATGAGGTTGGCAATACCATCTGGCCTTAGCGAGTGAACTTTTATTAAGTGTTTTATGGATTTTATAGGTTTTACAGGGTTTATAGTACTATGTTTTATAAAGGAAGTCTGGATAAGAACCACCCAAGTCCGGGCTGCCCTGGTGAGGCTGCTTTGTGAGTTTTACTTCCGCACAGAAGGTGATCTGTGTACAGCTCTTTGGAGCAGGAGGAAGGACACCTGCTGAGCACCAATCTGTGGTGCTTCCTTCCTTCCGGGGCAGGCAGGGAAGAGCCAGCCTTCCCCAGCATCTCCTTAAACCTCTCTCCAAGGGATCTTCCTGTGCAGGCACCAGGGAGAGAGAGACTTTCATCACTTTTTATAAGACACAGCCAACACTGAAGAGATGTTAACTGCACCTTGCCGCTGGCTGGCTGCTCCCTCCAAGCAGGAAATAAATTTTCCTAATTGCTATTAATATTTTTTCTCCTGACATGTAAAACCTTACTGCAGATTCAAATCTCTATATACAGTCTGGAGCTTGACCTAACCTTTATAGCTCTGATATGATTTTGTCTTTTAAAGTTTAATTACTGGGTAATTAGCATATTAATGCTATCAACACTAGATTTTTCATTAAGGCAGAATATTACCAACCTGAATAAATGACCTCGTCAATCAGAAAGTTACTAAGTATGAGGTGATCCTGTCATACAGAATGAAGGATGTGTGTTTCTTTTGAACTCATTTTTTCCAGTAATTAAATAAACACTCCCAGCCCAGTTTTGAAGTTCTCACTTCCTTGTAACCCTACCTTCAGTCAATCAGATGAGCTTGCTTTGACTAGCAGAGGTTGTTCTGAGTAATATCATGGACAGAGGTGCTTTTTCTGTTTTCAGACGTTTGCAGAACACCCTGGCAAGGTAGCAGAGCCAGGTTCCCCATAAATACATTCTATATAGTGTATGCTGAGCACCAGATCTGTAAAGTATGTTTAAGCATCACACAAGGAGGTGCCCTTCACTGCACAGCTGCCTAGTGCATGTCCCTCAAGGCAGAAGGAGCATTGTCCTCAACACGTGGGGCTGGGGGACATTTTCTGGTGCTCCATTCTGGTGCTGAGTCCTTGATCATAAATGACATGCAAGAGAAGATGGAAGACGATCTCCCAGGATGTGTGGGCTGTGCTGCTCACAGGGAATCAGTGGTGACGGTGGTCCTGGCTTGGCATCTGCCACTCAAGGGGGTGAGGTGGACCCATGCCTGGCTTACAGTCAGCACAGATAGAGAGCTTTTATTTTAATCCCAGAAATTCTTTGTTGCAGGAAGTATTCAGCACAAGGTGTTGCTTGGAACAAGAAAGGGAAGGAGGAGGTGGGTTAGTGGGAGGTGACAGCATATGGGTGGCTGCAGCCAAAGACAGGTCATCTCGGTGCATGCTGAATATGCCTGTTGGGTAGCAAAGGAAAGAGAAAAGCAGCCGGTGTGTCTGGAAGCAGTCAGGTTACTCGCCCCAATCTTAGCTTGACCCGATTAAAATAAATAAATCCTCTGCCAGGGATTGTCTTCCCATCCAGCTTTAAATAGCAATGTCTTCATTAACCTAAGCCTCTTCGTGAGCCTCGCGGCTGCTCTCTCTGCTCAGGTTTTTCTCTTACCTCTGCCCCAGCGCGACCATCTGATCCCTCCTGAAGAGATGGTCAAACCCTGTTGTCCACAGGCAAGAGAAAAAAAAATCTTAACCTTCTTTCCTTTCTCTCTCTATTTTCTCCGTGCACAGTGAAAGAAAGGTGTTGGAAGTACCCCTACACAAGGCCCAGCTTGTCTTTGAGTGGGTAGTACTGGGAAATGATGGTGGACCTGGATGGCAGTGACCCACGGGCAACAGCGCCTGGTGGAGGGGGCAATGCATGGAGGTGGTCATGCCCAGAGTAAGGGTGCTGCCCCAGGTTATCAGGGTCTGCTTTCTTCCTTTTTGTGAGAGTGCTGATAAGATCACACAAGCCATCTGGGGAGAGACATGACCTTTCTGTTGGACTTCCTGGTGCACTTTAAAGCCTTCCTGGAGGAACTGGTGACTTTCACTTGTTTCATTATTCTGGTAAACATGCCACAAGGCGGAACTGGTTTTACTTGTTGATTCCTGTTCAGGACCTGCCCCTTCATCTGTGCCTCCAGCACTGCTGCAGCTGCCTTTGCCACTGCGAGGCAACCGGGACTCAGGATCCCTGCTCAGACCGTAGTAACGGGACCATAGTTAGCTCCCTCTTATGGATGGTTACAGAAGGCTGAGACGGGCTCAGACTTTTGGATCCCGTAGCCGAGGCTAGAAAAGCTGTTGGTGTGTTGTTATACCATGGATGACTGTTAGGGCAAGTGTTAGCACATGAAGATGGGATTGTAACACCACAAGTGTTATGACCCAGGCTCTATTTCATTTAGAAACCACAGCTGCCCAGTGGAAATTGTCACTTAGGGATCAGAGGTTATGCCAAATGAGCTAAATAAAAATGAGAAACACACTAGTGCTCTACTCGTACAAGGTGCCAGGCTATGGGAGGGATCACCCAAAACTGCATTTGTCCTTTCAACTCTAGACCATTTCTCCATCACACCCTATGCATGTTACCAATGCCTCCCTTCTCCCTGCAGAATAACGAGGACTCAAAGTGGTGAGAAAGCTGTGCTGCGAAGAGCCTGGGCAGCCATGGGGTGCCAGGAGGCATGGGGTGAAACTCACTGTCCCTTCGCAGGAAGAAGCCTCCAGCTTCTGCACTGCAAAGCATGGACTCTACATCTCCACTGGCAGCAAAGGAGAGACAGATTTCAGTACAACAAGGACAATTTACATCCACTTAGTGACCTAACCTATAGAGTTTGAGACTCTGCTAAACTGCCAAATAACCTCTCAGCATATTGATTTGGGCATACAAATCCACCTGCTGAGCCTGCTAAGTGCAGTAGGAAGGGAACGGTCTAATTCTTCTATTTGCCGGTAACAAAAAGCTCATTTTTCTCTTTAATAAAATCTTTCCTCCTTTTTCTGTAATCAATATGGGTCAGACATCTTTTATAAAGCACAAGGCTCTAATTTAGCTGAGTAAAAAATTTAATGTAATTTTGGGAATCTATAAATGCTTTAAGTACAATATATTTAATAACATCAATCCTGGCTAAGAAAGAAGCAGAGAAATTACTTCTGTGACCATTAAGGTTGCTGTTTACTATTCCAAAGCAAACATTTATAGTTTCATGTCCTATTATTTTCAAAATCATTGTCCTCTGATGAAGAAAATATACCTCCTAGCCCTTTACTGTGCTGAAATAGCCAATTAAAAAGAATGTTCCAGGCAGGGCATGATCTGATTCTTTCCATTATTCTTCAGATGCATTCAGCTCCAGCATTGCTCAGTAGGCTAACCCCATCTTGAACACACACCTCACCATTTTTTGGTCATTATCAAAAGCTCAGTTTCAAAAGCAGAGAATGTTTCGCTTCTGAAGCATAGCAAATCTGCTGCGAGAGCATGAAGGCATGGGCTGCTGCTCTCAGCAATCTCCCTTTCGTGGGGCAATTCACACTCAAATGAGCATGGAGAAGTGTTTATGGACTCTTGGTCATCCCATTAGCTCCACCACAGACTCCAGCAGCCTCTGCCCACACAGTCTCACCTTCCTCCCACGGACTGTTCAGAGGGCAGCATTTAAGCTGCCCAGCACAGAGCCTGCCCCTGGGACACAATCGCTGGGTGAGAGCTCATCACACTGCTGCTGTGAGGGGATGGCCGACTGGGGGTAATCAATGGCTGCAGAATGACATTTAAACGTTTGATGCTTTCTATGAGAATGAGGACAGAATTATGCTACTTTGCCTTCCAATTAATTCTTTTAGCCTGCAACTTGCTTTGGATTTGAATAAGCAGCATAGTTCAGGAAAACATGCTCTCCTGCTGAAAGCTGAAAAACAGGTTATTTTTCAGCTATTATTTTGCTTTTGGTATTTCAATTAATTTCCATAGCACATTTGTCATTGTTCAGGAACACAGAATGTGTTGCTAGATCTATAATTAATGCCAGCTCAATAGAATAGTGTCAGAACCACAATGACATCACATGTAATGTGAATTTTAGCTTTTCTGATAAAAATGAAAAATCCCAAGCCATATCTTTAATTGTTTTGACCCTGCGTGTTGGTCTCTGCCATAAGGACTTCATGGTCCAGCCTGTGAAATTATATTTGTAGTTCAGTGTTCAAATGGTTTTGCTGGGTGAAGCCAAAAGAGAGATCAAGGCAAGGCTGTGGGTTTGAGTGGTCAGAGCTGCTCTGATTTCACCGTGAACAGTATGCTCTGAAGTGGGCAACATACATCAGGGGAGACTGAAAGGCTGAGAGAATGGAAATGGGGGCTTTCTGCCTTTGGTTATGTGATCCTTCCCCTCTGTCCCACGTTGGTGAGACTACAGCTGATCCAGTTCTGGGCACCCCAGTACAGAAGAGACCTGGACACAGTGGAAAGACCCAGCAAAGACCTGGACCCAACAAAGAGTCATCAAAATTCTGAAGGGCCTAGAGTGCTTCTCCTATGGGGAAAGGCTGAGAGAGCTGGGCCTGCTCAGCATGGAGAAGAGGGGATTCGGGAGACCTCATCAGTGTCCGTAAATACCTGATAAAAACCTGAATACCTGGTTCCAAGAGGACTAACTGAGGTTACTTTCAGTGGTGCCCAGTGCCAGGACAGGAGGCAATGGTCACAAACTGGAGCACAGGGGCTCCCTGAGCACCAGGCAGCACTGCTGTGCTGTGCAGTGCTGGAGCACTGGCACGGATTGCCCAGAGGCTGTTGGGTCTCTTCCTTGGGGATGTTCAGATTTGCCCAGAGAGGTTGTGGATGCCCTGTCCCTGGAGGTGTTCAAGGCCAGATTGGATGGGGCCCTGGGCAACCTGGTCTAGTATTAAATGGGGAGGTTGGTGGGCCTGCCTGGCAGGGGGTTGGAGAGTCATGATCCTCGAGCTCCCTTCCAACCCAAGCCATTCTGTGATTCTGTGATTCAGAAGCTGCCTGGCCATGGGCCTGGGCCCCCTGCTGGAGCAGGGGTGGGCCAGAGGGGCACAGAGGGCCCTGCCGGCCACAGCCATTCTGTGATTCAGTCTTGTAGACACTTTGCTTTATGGTCCAGATTGCACAGCTTGCTCAAGATTGAGGAGGGGCTCGTCCTACATAGTGCTTTCTTATACCCCAGGGACTAAGAAACCCATTCTCTTATCTCACGTGGTGGCAACAGTGTTTGTCTTGGTGTCAATCAGCATGTTTCTGTATCATGGAGGTACAGCCTTGCATGGTGGAAGCCAAGGGAAGACAGGAGGAGAGCTATGAGCTCTGTTCCTTCTCTTTAATGAAGCACTTGCTCTCAAGCCCATCGCTGGCACATTAAGTGCTTACAGCTTTAAGCCTGTTTATCCAAAACAGAAGCTTGCAGCACCAATAACAGAAACATAACATTGCAGCACTAGGGCTCTCAGCTGGAGCTCTCATTCCCTGTAAATCCTTGTGGGATATTTGGGAGTAAGTGAATCTGCCAGTCTGTCAGTTAAGCAGAATAGAAACAAAAGCACAGGCAAATTCATTAGCAGAGAAGATTGTCTTTCTAATTTCTAATTCAAGCTCTTTGGATAGGAGACGCGGTCCCTCTTCCTTCCCTGTGAGCAGCTACAAGAACTCAAGTGCAGTCCCTCTGATGGATCAGGCTGCTGCTTGTCCATCAGTGCAGAAGGATAACCTCATGCTCTGTGGTTCTCTGGTTGGCATTTCAGTACTAGTTTAAATGCCATTGCTCCAGGGGTCTGCCCAGGCTGTCACTGTCACCTTGGCGGTGCTGGGCTCACAGGACAGACAAAGCAACCTCTATTTCCATGTTTCACAGACCGAAAGAGATGCTCCAACTGCAGATTCCCACCACCAGTGATGATGGCAAATCTCCCTGTATTCTTACACTGGTAAGTGCTAGGGACGAAGGAAGTCTTCACAATGATTTCCCTGTTTACAAAGCAGATTCCAACATGTCTCCTTTAAGGTAAAAAGACAGGGCTGTCTTGTGTCCGGTGGCAGTTCTCTCTAATGTAAGTGTTTACAATCACTTCATTACTTCAGTCATCAGTAAAATGAGACGACTTTGCTGCAGGACTGGTCCTGGAGGTCAGCGATGTGGGGTTGCAAGGCAGCAGTGCAAAAGCAAAAGCAAACCCCAGACCCTCCCCATTGTCCCTTTCAGCTTCCAGCAAGAAAGAAGCCCAAGCGAAGGTTTATCCAGAAGCTCACACTGACATTTCCCTCTCCATACAGTCACACACACACTCCAACAGCCCAAACACATCAGGCCAAAGGGCGCAGCAAGAATTCAAACAGTTTCAGACTTCTCTGCAACTGCTCATCTATGTTACATCTCAGCGTCTCAGCAGCATGTTTAAGTCATAAATTCAGACACGAAAGCTGTTTCTCCACCTCTCTGCCCTCTGTTAAGCATTGTGGCCTGGATTAAGCCTGGGTATGAACGTTCTAATTTCCACGGGTGAATTCCAACCTTCCCTGAAAAGTGGAAGGCTGTTCAGGGTTTGCTTTCAGATGTCTACTTGCTGCACACTGAATTTGCAGTATTGTTTATCAGATTTCTCAATATTTACATTTGGTTCCCATTACAGTAAACAGATGACATATTATATGATACTACTGTTCAAAAACCCCAAGGAAATGAGAAACAGAAACTCTCCATTGGAACTGTAATGAGACTGCAGCAGAAACTCACAGACATTAAGGATGCTGAATTTAAGTTCTTCTCAAGGTCTTTTTACTCTGTCCATTTTTTATAGATAACACAGTTCGTATTTATTTAAAACAGACACAAACTGGTAGGAAGACAGGAATCAGAAGATGGGTTCAAACTAAGTGTTTATAACTCAGAACCTGTCTCCAACAGTGACAATTCCCAGAAGCTTTGGAAGAAAAATTTCTGTAATGGATGATAATAGAAAAGCCAACCTGTACATCAAATTCTTCTGTACTGGAGGAAGTTGGCTTGTGACAAGGAGCATGAGGAATATAGTCTTCATTTTTTAAATACAGATTTTCAAAGAATGAGAAAAGGCTTCTCTTTGTACACAGATGCCTGGTGCTGTGAGAGGCCTGCACAGCTCTGGCAGTATCATGAGTGATACTGAGCACGGAGTGCCCAGGTGAGCACCTCTCCATAAGGCGCTTGAAACTTCTCTTCCTCTTCTTCCTTTACTATAGCAGAATACTGCCTGTGCTTTCTGTTCTGCTTCTTGACAGTGTCTTGTTTCTCTCTCCTGACAGATAGACCTATGGTGCCCAGTGGTGGCATTGCACACAAGATAGGGGCAGGCCTGAGCACCTCCTCAAGTGGTGCAACTACATACAGCGAATCATAGAATCATAGAATCACAGAATCACAGAATCACAGAATGGCATGGGTTGGCAGAGACCATAAAAGCCCATCCAGATCCACTTCCATGCTGTGGGCAGGGTTGCCACTCACTAGATCAGGCTGCCAGGGCCCCATCCAGCCTGGCCTTGAACACCTCCAGGGATGGGACATCCACAGCCTCTCTGGGCATCCTATGCCAGTGCCTCACCACCCTCTGAGGAAAAAATTTCCTTCCTTATAGCCAATCTAGATCTCCCCTCTGTTAGTTTGAAACCATTCTCCCTTGTCCAATCGCTGTCTGCCCATGTAGAAAGTCAGTGTCTCTCCTGTTTATAAGCTTCCTTTAAGTACTGGAAGTACTGTAAAGTCCTTTAGTGAGAGTCCAAGGAAAAACTCCTTCCTTAGAGGGTATCTTGTCTGCTCTATAAAAGCAAGGAAGGCAATCCGTGAAAGAAGGAGGTGATCCCAGATCAGTGCTGCCTCCTAGATTTACTCATAGCTTTCCTGTTGGTGAAAACAGCTTCAGCTGGTGGCTGTGCAAGCAAACAAGTGTCTGACTGGGGACAGACCCATGTTGTGTGGTTTTCACCAGAAAGGGAAAATCATTCTTGCTTCATTGCTGGAATGCTAAAGTTACTTTAATATTGCACTTTCCTGTCCTTAATTAAATTGAATAATTTTACAAAATAAATAGAGCAGCGCACCTCCAGTATGCAATGCAGATTGAGCAGAATGTTCATTTTAATTACGCCAAGTTTATTCAACCATGGTATTGCCAATAACTCCATCTGGCTGGAGCAGCAAGCACAGTTTGGTGTTTATTTTCAGGTATACAAAGCTTTGGTTTCTTTAGACCAAAAGGAGATGAACCATCTGAGAGAATTTTATCACTTCGTTTGATTTAGCAAATTAATTGTAAGCCTTGAGAATCTGATAATAGCAAATAAAGCTGTATCAACCTCACCTGGCTCTTAAACATGGACATCTCCTACATATAAATCAGCTTAATTTAGAACTGATCTTGGCAATGACTGTAATTCAGCAATCCATACCATAAAGAGTTAATGTGACAGAGGATTTTGAGTATTAGATGTGGCTGAATTTTAACATGATAGTCTTTCATAGCACAGGATAGCTGCTAAGAAAACCATCCAAAGGCAGACACATCTGCAGCAGTGGCCAACCTATGTGTACGAGCTCATTTGTTCTGCTTCTGGACTATGCAGCATCTGCACAGAGATGAGGGGCAATCTGAGAGAGCTGGTGTTACTTTTTAAGGGAATGAGTAAACGTACAGCCTCATTAACATGAGTTACTGCTGCTAAATAGCCACGAGATATGAAAAGAAGAAGCGGGTTGGCAGGCCCTTGTGCTTTGCTTGCCAAAAGAGTATGGAGCTGAAGAGGTTGCCATGAGAAGGAAACTTCTTGCATATTGATTTACAGTGCAAGTGCCCAACCATAAACTAGAAATACTTTAGGAGTTAGGAAATAGTGAGATATAATATGTATTTCTGTGATGATAAAGTAAATTCTTCCTTTTATAATAGCATCTTCTGTAAAGCTTCTTTTTAGGGCAGTCAGTCCACTGGATGTAGAGCAGATACAGGACAGGGAGAGCTCTCCTTTTTAAAAGCCACTGCAGAGGTGGTCCCTAGTTCTGCTATCTGTGGCTGATCTCATGAGCACTTGTACAGACCTTGGCCAAGATGTAAGATTTACAATATAAACCATAATACAGAGCAACCTCTTTATCAGCTGTCTGCTGCAGCCTGCGATTCACCCCACAACAAAGGTTTGGGTACTTTGTTCTGATTTTTGGAAGCAGAAAACCCAGTTGTTTCTGATGCTCAGCTTACAGGGCACTTCACCACGAAGCTCCCTCTTCTCAAGAGAGTCCCTAAGCAGGAGAAGCAACAGTGAAATTGCCTGTCACTTATGGAACAAGGATTCCATGGAAACAAATTCCCTTTAACTGTTTTTTGTTGTTGTTTTTGTTTTTTGCATGATGTGTTGCTCAGACCACAGGCACCATGTCCCACCAGGAACCCCCAGAGAGGCTGGAGGAGGGCATGGCAGGACACCCACTGCCACAACCTGGAGATGGTAGGGAGCTATCTGCAAGAGATAGAGAAGATTCAGAAGAAATCTTCCGAGCTTTGGAGAAGATTCAGACAGGAAATCATGAACTGGCTGCTGTTTGAGCTGTGAGGCAGCAGCAATGCAAGAATGGGGACAGAAATCTCACTATTGCAGCAAGTATGGGCACAGTTACAGAATCACAGAATGGCTGGAAGGAACCTTAAAGACCATCCAGTTCCAGCCCCCTGTTGTGAGCAAGGACACCACTCATCAGGCTGCCCAGGGCCCCATCCAGACTGGTTTTGAACACCTCCAGGGATGAGGCATCCACAGCTTCTCTGGGCAGCCTTTGCCATTGCCTCACCACCCTCTGCATGAATAAATTCTTCTTTATGTCTAATCTAAATCTAATCTTCTTTTAGCTTAAAACCCTTGTTCTATCACTACATTCTCTGACAAAGAGTCCCTCCTCATCTTTCCTTCAGGCCCTTTCTTAGGTACTGGAAGTCTGCTGTAAGGTCTCCCCAGAGCCTTTTCTTCCCTAGGCAAATAATCCCAAAGCTCTCATCCTCTCATTTGTAGGAGGGGTGCTCCAAGCCCTCTAAGCATCTTTGTGGCCTCCTCTGGACCTGCTCCAACAGTTCAATATCCTTCCTATGCTGGGGGCCTGGACATGGTACTTCGGATGGGACCTCATGAGGGTAGAGCAGAGGGGAACAATCGCCTCCCTCTCCCTGCTGGCCATGCTGCTTTTGATGTAACCCAGGATACAGGTGGCCTTCTGGGCTGCAAGAACACATTTGTGGCACATTCATGTCCTATTTTTCATCGACCAGTATCCCAGTTCTTCTTTGCAGGGCTGCTTTCAGTCATTGTAGAACGTACTTTGGTATACATTTTGAGTGCTGGCTTTTTGGTCAGGGACTGAGGAGAGAATTTCTCACCTCATGTTGTGTCTCTGAAGGAAGGGAGAAAGCTGGATGGGAATGAAGAGGCCAAGCCAGGTCTCAGCATTGGGATTTGGGTTGTAAGAGGTGGAGGGATCAGGCTGCATGCTACTGTATGAGCTCAGAGCAGGCAGACTCTTTCCAACCCCAGCATCACGTGAAACATACAGTGGAAAAAGTCTTTAAAGGGAAGAAAGAAAGGATCTGGTCTGGATCATTGCTGTGGTGATGTCTGCAGAATAGGGTCGGCATTGTGCTGGAGGAAAATAGCGCCCTGTGTACCAGCCTCAGCAGAGCTAGGCTGTGGCCCAGGGCCCAGGAATGCCCCTGCACTTGCACCTGGAGCACCCCAGAGTGGCCAAGCTGTTCCCAGCCCCTGCAGCAGCCCTGGCAGTGCAGGGGGACACACTGGTGCTCCTGGAGGGAAGTGTCTCTGGCGTGGTTAACACCTGCAGGAGTGGAGATTGACTCAGCAGTGGGCTAGTGGCTGGCTGCTGCAATATTACCCTTAATTTTGTTTAATACATGGCCATTCTGTGTTTATTTTGCAGGTGTTTGTTTTGGAACAAGCTCTGTTTACATGCTTGTTTTTATGCTGCACACACACATGGCGATGTTTGCTTTGCTGGTATCTCTTATTCCTCCCCACATGTCCTGACTGGGACAAGTGCAGACCTCCACCAGCAGCCCTTGTCTCTCACGCAGCCAGGACAATGCACGTTCATGCTGTGAATGCTTTTGAAGAGCAGATGAAATCTCTCAAAGTGCCGCTACATCAGAACTCCCCACCCTCCCCACCACCTTGTATGCCAAAGAAGAGGAGATGTTATGTCACATTTAAAGCATCTGAATCACAGCACTGCAGAAGCCTATTCTTTTTCTTCCTTCCCGCAGTCATCCTCATGGGGTGGCTCCAAGTCAGCCAGAGTGTCCCATTACACTAGAGCTGCATTGGCATAGACCCTGCCATGCTTCTTCCTCAGGTCTATGCTGAGGCAGTGCAAAAGCAGATAAATGGGATAACCCATGCCCAGCCCGTTGGGTTAGGCATCAGAGTGTAGCTGTTTCTATAGAGACGCTGCACACCAGGCCATCCACTCTCTACCAACTAAGAAAAGCAGAATGAGGATGTGCTACGTGAGAGCCATGTTGTCACTGACATTATCTCTCCCACCAAAAACCACAGGTGACGTTTCTAGGAAATGAGAAACACTATTCATTCAGCTTCTGCTTGTGCATGAGCCAACTTCCTCTTTTGAGTAATTTCTCTCTTGTTGTCAGCACCATCATTGAGCTGGCCGCTGCCATGCATTTCTGCTGAGAAATCTGTGTGTTTGTGGCCTCTTGCCCTATGTGTGGTCCCTCTTTGACATCGTGCCACTATCCCTTGCTCTCTTACAGTGGTCTCTATCAGGTTCACCTGATGGTGAAGATGGGAAATCCAACTTCAGAGCAAAATCCTGGAGTGATGCTCAGGAAGAGCTTTGCAAAGGCTTTTAGTTTTTGCATCACAGCAGATGAATACTCAGAGACCCCTCTGGAAGGAAATCCTAGAGGCAACTTTATGAATCACACAGGTGGATTGAGGTACAATAATGTAAAAACAAGTGATGTCGTGTCTATTTTGTGTTGCGTAGTCACGCAGCTAAGAGCTGCATATGGGTAACATGCAGTCAAAAAAGTAATTCAGCTGAATGCACATCTGTCTTACAAATAGAGTGTTCACATATGCATGTTTAATACCACTCAAAGCAAAGTATCTATCTCATTTGTGTTTCCTTTATAACGTAAGCTGTTACTGAGAAATAGAGAGAAAGGGAGAACCTTCTTCTGACAACCTCCATCAGCCAGACAGAATGGTGTCCCAGACCCACAGCTCCTCACACCAGTGGTGGCAGAGGACATGGTCTGCCTCCTGATCATCACCTCCTATACACCAGGTGTAACAAGACTTGCTCCGGGAAAGGGAATTTTGCTCCCAGGCAGAGAAAGACATAAACAAACACTGTGCTCCCTATGTCCTCTGAAGCATCCCTGGAGAAGATAATATAGGCCTCATTCGTATCAGCCTTTCCAGAGATACCTTTCCTCACCAATTTTAGCATCTGTTGGGTGCCTGTACCCAGGAGCTGCCCAGGAAGGAAAGAGACGAGAAGACACTACTTATACATAAGCCAAAATCCAAACCCACCTAAAGAATTCATCACTTCAAGCAGTCCCTAGCAGGGAAGTGGACACCCAAATCCATAGTTTAGATCCTGAAAATCCCCCTTGGGCTGCCCCCGTCTGGAATATGCCCACAGTCCACTAAGAACCTGAGTTTTTGACATTCACACTCTGCAGCATCCCACATGGACACACGCGGTCAGAGGCTTCCTGGACCCTGTAGATCCTCCATTCAGCATCCTTCTGGTGCCCATGCCACCATTAGGATAACAACATGGACTCATCTGCATAGAAGACCTCAGACCTGTAGTTGTCCTTGAGGCATTTCCAGCTAAGTAAGTGGGCGTCACAGTGTAAGAGTGGGTGGTTCCTGGCACTTTTACTTCTGCTTGTGTGGTTTGGTCCCTTCCCATCCAAGATGGTGTGGGTGCTGACACCTCTTGGCTCAGGAGCACTCCCACTGCATGGGCATGGCTCCTTATGTCCCCATGGACCACTGCATTCTACCAGTTCTGCTGGTGCAGGGGCAGCTCTAGCACCAGGAAAGCTGGTCACCGGGGCTTTCACTTATGGCCCTGAGCACTACATCTGGAAACTGTGTAAGATACATCTTAACTGTATACATTAAATTTGTTAAATACCATTTGTATATTCTATGCCTAGTTAATCTTTAAATACTCCTAGATCACTGAAATCCTTAGAATTTCATATTTGTGAGAGTCTCTCTATTTGTTGACAAGTTAATTAAAACTATTTGTTTGATCTTGTAATTGTGCTTATGAAAAAAAAAAAATCAGAAGCAAATTTTTATTCATTTCCTTCCCATCCTTGTTTGCTTAGATAAATGAAATAAGTACAGGGAAGTCAATAGACAGGAAACACAGGAGTGGCAAGGTCAGGGTTTGAAAACTATATGGGAGTTCAGGAATGAGAGATGGAGCATGTATTCCTGATGTGTTCACGCAGTTTCACACAGCATTATAGTGCTCTCATTTTTTTGTGAAGGATTGTAAGTCTACACTGCCTGGTGAAGATCCTGCTGATAGTCTCATGTTGCAGAAGTGTTCACAGCGCAACTCAGAGAGCCCTAAAATGGTCCCCAGCTGCTTTTCAGACTGTAGCTTCAGCACAGAAAAAAAAAAGCAGTGAGGGCTCCTGAATACAAAAGATGTGATATCTGCTCAGTCACAAAGGCATGATAAGAATGTAGCTATATTCTGTGATTTTTTAACAAAACCACACTGACTAGGAAAATCATCATTTCCTAGTGAAGCATGAAGTCCAGTGCAAAAGCAAACTAATGGCAGCCTTCACTTGGCACCATGGTGCCCTGCGCCAATAGGCATCCCCTTACCATGCAGGCAAGTGTCCCCACAGTTCCTACAGAAGCCCTTGGCTTTGCTAACCCCTACCACCTGTGATTTGGGGACATCCCCTCCTTGGTCCCAGCTCTCACCACCCCTGTGGCCACCAGACCCCTTGGTTACTCCTCAGCAGCAAACTGAGATCACAGTCATTGCAGTGGGGCCACTCTGGAGACCCTGTCCTCCTCATCCTGGTTTCTGTGGATTCTGTCGACATATACAGGACACAGATGACACCAGAATGTCTGCAGCTGCATTAGGAAAGGGCAAATTGCTCCCTGCAGATGCCTGTCTGTGATGGCAGCAAGGACTGAGAAACTTTGCCTTGGATCATGCCTAGCCTTTAGATGTGGGCTTTAGGGTCTGTCATTAAACATATCTTTAAATATATTTCAAGTTAATACAGTGAAATCCCATTTCAGAACATTATTGTAGAACTCTAATACTTGAAGGTCATGAAAAGATTTGGTTATGCCAGTTCCAGGCTAATGGGATTACAAAATCAGGATTTCAATGAGACTTTTTATTACAAAGTTTTCTGACTTTGTTCAACTTCTGCTGTGTTCACATCACATGACTTTTTTTTAATATGAATTTACTTTGCAGAAACACTTGCTCCCCTTTCTCTCCAAGCCTCACCTGTGTTCAGATGCACGTTTTTTGGCTCAGAAAGGAGGCAATTTTGGTTCTCTTTTGTCATACTCAGCATGTTTGCAAAACACTTAGTGACAACACACACATCTTAAAGTTAATTACTGAAGGAAGATTGAATACAGTTGTTTTCTTCCTTCATATTCTTGAAAATATGCCTCTGTTTCAAATATTATACTAGTTAGTCACTCAGGCCCTTATCCAACCACTTTTCATGTCAGTGGAAAGGCTGATGCTGGCTGCTGGGGCTGCTGGATTAGGCATTACAGTGCAATGTTACTGACACTTGCAAGGTTTTCTAAGCCGTTCTTACTCACCTCGTCCTGAGGTGTGGACCTGTTCACATCCCTGGTTCCTTGTGTAAGAGAGATGAGGCTTGCTAGGGACCCCAGCCCATCCCACCTGGGCCCTGGCACCATACACATTGCAACCCAGTTTTCCAAGCATGCATCCCTTCAGATACACGGTGTGCCCTTTGCAGCAGCCATGCTCCTTTCCCACAGTCTTCATCCCATTATTAATGATATCTGGACTATCTGGGCAAGGAATTAGCTCTGCATGTTGAAGGCACTGGCAGAGAGTGGGAGCTGCATTATGTTGTATTGCATTTCTGCAACAGGGTCTCTGTTGGTAATACTGATGAAAATAACTGCCCTGTTCAGTACTGTGATGGCAGAACACCGGGCTGGGGACCACATCCAGGATCTCAAGAGATTTGTGCATCCCAGCAGAGTCAGCCCCAGCTCCAGCACAGGTATTAATGGGCAGGACACCAGGCTGGGGACCACATCTGAGATCCATTATACTGGATATTAACAGGAAAGGAAGATGATAGCTCCTTTTACCCTATTTGCCAATCAAATTGGGATTTCTTTGAGTGTGCTGTTTTTCTTAGCATGTCTTCATCTTTTTCCCTGGAGATCTTCAAATGCCATTTGGATATGGGCCTGAGCAACCTGCTCTGAGCATCCCTGCTCAAGGGGGGATTGGACCAGATGGATTCAGAGGTCTGTGCAAACATCAGCCTTTCTATGATTCTGTGACTCATCTTGCCCTCCAAGCAACTTTTGATATCACTGTCCAAATCCAGTCTGACTGGCAGAAGCATGGAAAATTCAAGGAGACCAAGTTCCTCCATGTTTTGTGAAAACCAATAGCTTTTTGAAGAAACCAAAATTAACAATCTTTCACCCAAGTATGCACAGGGAGATTTTAGAACTTCCTCACTCAGTTTAATCAGTTTAATTACCACTCAACTGGCCACACTGTTTGTAATGAAGTCCAGGGTTGCTACCAGCATAACTTCTGGTCCAGCTAGCATGACCCAAACTGCTGAGGTGGAGTACAAGGGGAGCTGAAGCTAGAGTATAACTGGCTTAGATGCCCTGGGAATGACCTTGGGGCCCCCTGGGAGCAGTTTGGAAATAGCAGGGAAAAACTGGGTGGGTTTTGGTGCTGTGCAGGTGTGGGAGAGACCTGGGAGTCTTGCAGTAGAAATTTGTAGGGGACATGCAGTGGGTACAGAGTCACTACAGCGGGGAACACAGGGGGCATAAGTTGTGACTCTGAAGAAATCACGTTTCACATGTGGGTCACAATTTATTTAAAGTGAAGATTACTCCTGTTTTTGAAATTGTAATGCAAGACAAGAAGATGGACAGAGCAGCACCGTACAGACGGATCCATTTTGTCATCAGTACTCAATCACCAGCTTCAAATAACACTTCTTCAATAATAAGATAACACTGAGTTTGCTTTGACACTGTAGATATAGAGAAATATATATATATATTTCATTTTCTTTGCCCCCTTTCATAGCAAAATGGACTTATTTCAACAAGCAGTGGGAATCACAGTTTCTGCTGATCCTAAGAGCTTTCACTGTTGCCACCATTATCACTGTTTTCATTTTATTAATGCATTTCTAATAGCTTGTCTGCTTTGCTGGCTGTTTTCAAAATTAAAGGCAAATGAACATAAGGCAAGACAGTGACATTTTGCCTTTTGTTTTGTCCTTCCCCTCTTCTTTTGATCAACTACTTCCATCTCGTTCTTGCTGCCAGTGTCAGGGTGGCACTGACTTTGCTGTGTAGATGCCATTTACTGTGTACCCTCAGTATGCTCTCTCCGTTTATTGTTGCTAATCCACCAAAGACTTGAAATCCAATAAAATTTGCCCCTTGGCAATGTGAAAATCTCCCTCATCCAATTCATTTTCCAACACTGAATTTCCAGGAGAGGAATCCAGGGTCATTTTATACTGTTTTTGTTTTTGCATTGCCTAGTTATGAAATGTTCCATGACAACATTTGAAAATGGTGAATAGTTACCAGCCTAATGGAACTTGCTTCTTTTGCCTTTTAGGAATGAATTCTCCTGCCTTTTTCCAGGACAGAAAAAAAAAAAAAAAAGCATTTCAAGAGAAACAACACTGAGGAAGTTACGAGAAGACAAATACTTGAGCTGTTCCTCCCCTTTATAGTGAATTGTAGTTTCAAGGAATCAATGTTCTTTGGCAAACATTCCACTTACCTTGAGAAGTAAAATTTCAGAACTGAGTCTGATCAATTCAGCAGTAGGGTGCATGGGGAGATGCATCATCACCTCTTTTATGTCCACAGGGAAGCACATGTGGGACACGCAGCATATATTCGGGATTAGTAAGGGCCTCTGCTCCATGCACTTGTGCCTTTCCAGAAAACAATTTTTGGCTCAGACACTCTGACCAGAGCTGAAAGAAACAGTGTTAAGTAGCTAGGTGGTAAAAGTAAAGGTAAAAACTTGTATTTTCTTCCTCTGTGTTCATTCTTCCCTTAAAATTTTATGTTATACATGCTACGTAGATCAGATAAAGTGGCCCCTTCCAGATTAACCTTTTCATTTGCCAGCTCTTCCATTGTTCTGTGATTCTTCAATATAAATCATCTGGTCCTTCAATTCAGGTACATTAAAATTCTCGAAATACTATTCCATTTCAGATTTGAAATTTTTCGTCTCCATATTCTGAACCTAATTAGCTTCCATATCTTTGCCCTTCTGTTCACTGTCATCTGCTCTTATTGGAAGCAGAGATGAAGGATTAAATTAGTTTTGGGACCACACCAAGCTTATCTTTAATTTGAACACTACTCTGAGTAATAACTACCTTTCTTTCTTTCCTCATTCTTGTCTCACTGTGCTAGCTCACAGCACTTATCTACATGAGTGAATTTCTTTTGCAAAGTTAACTGTGTTTTGGGTCAATCCATTACTCAGCCTGTTTCTAAACTGCCTATTGGCCACGGATAGAATTGGATTCTAAGTAGTTCAGAGAATTCAGCACTAATAAACTGTCAGACTTGTACTTGAATCTCCTTCTCCTTCTAAAGAAAAAAAAAAGAGAAAAAAAAATAATAAAAAAAAGAAGACGACGACAACTTAATGGATACTCCAATTGGAAAATGTTGAGCTTGCCAAGCTACCAAGGCCAGCATGTTTCATGGAGGCTGCACAGGCCTGGGCTGGTCATCTGGCTCACTAAGGCCATGCCCCTCGCCTTACAGCGACAGCTTGAAGTTTGCTCCAGTTTGTTTTGTTTTGCTGCATTTGGTTGCTGGGATTTAGCACAGCTGGGTGACTTGCATTATCCCACTCAGAGATAATGTGGGAAAACAGCCTTTGTCGTCACTCCCTGCAAGGAGACCGGGGACATCTGTTGTGACTGGACACTGTCATCTCAGCAAGGACAGAAAGGTGCTCCATGCAATGAGGCCTGTCACTTGAGGTTCAAGTATGACGTAATTTTAGTTCCTAACTTGAACAGATGAGAGCACTAAATGTAGCATATATTAGGAAAAAAAAAAAAAAAAAGAAGAGCAACTGGATCTAGCAGAATTTGGCTGTTCCTAGTTGCTTCCTTTTATTCCTGGGGTATTTCTACATGATTTTGGCAAGCACTTATTGGCTCTATTTTACTTGAGCGCTACAGCAACCAAATATTGTCTGAGTGTGCTTACCTTCCTAGTTTCCTTTTTTGTGTGTGTGTTTGTTATTTTTTTCCTTGTAAACAATTTTCATGTGGCTTCCAGTCAGTTCAAATGGGGGGCAGAGTGAGTTCATACCTGTCTGCAAATTCTCTGTACATGTGCCCCCAGAGTAAACTGAAGCCAACAGAAGGCTTGTTGGCTTCTGCAAGCCTGCCTTTATATTCAGCTTCACATAAACAACCACAAGGTTCAGAGCCCAGCTGGGAGGCCCTGCGGGTGGTCACGGCCATTGCTGTGTGCCTTCCTCCCCTGGCAGAGTCAGTGCTGTGGCTGCAGGGCCTGTGCTATGAGAGCAACCCTGCACCTACATTTCATGGCATCATCACAGGATATCCTGCGTTGGAAGGGACCCACAAGGACAGAGCCCAACTCCTGGCTCCACACAGGACCACCCCAAATTCAAACCCAGTGTTTGAGAGCGCTGTCCAAACACTCCCTGAACCTCCGGCATTCGAGGCTGTGCCCACTGCCCTGGGCAGCCTGTTCCATGCCCACCGCCCTCTGGTGCAGAACCTGTCCCTAACGCCCACCCGCCCCTCCCCTGACGCAGCTCCATGCCGTTCCCTCAGGCCCTGTCGCTGTCACAGAGAGCAGAGCTCAGCACTGCCCCTCCGCTCCCTGTGAGGAGCTGCAGCCGCCATCAGCCCTCCCCTCAGCTTCTCTGCCCTGGAATGAACAAGCCAAGGGATCTCAGTGCTCCTTGTACAATGTACAAGCAATATGGGCTTGCACCACAGGTATTGGATCAACTGATGTCCCCATGTCTTACAGCAAGGGGAGGGAGGCATGGACATGCACGAGAAGTGCTGGTGCTGATACCTGCAGAGGTAACCAGGGGTGTTGGCGAAGGTTAAAATGAGGATTGTCCAAGGGATGCAGTTGGTCAACGCTGCTGGATCTGCTTTGGCAGAGGTGATGCTGAAGTGGCAGGCATCTTCCACATTCCAGAATGATATCTGTTCTGGCTCCTTCTCCTGTCTGGAGGACATATGTCACAAATTTATCACCACTTAACATGTGGGTATCAAATGGAGAAAGGGGAAAAGTGTATACTATTAAGGAAAGGGCAAAGACAATGCATGTGAGCCAGAAAACTGATGCCAAAAATGCTTTCATTACTATCTCTTTGGCAGTTACAGACAATAGGAAACCTTTCTCCATTATCTGTGGAGGATGAAGTTACTGAAGAGGCTGCCAGAAAAGCTGCGTAACAACAGTGCATGAAGGAGCAGAGTGTTCTCCTTTCTGAAAGTGAAACTCCAGGGATTTTTTCTGACCTCGTTTTTTCAATATGCTTGACGATCTATCTGTCCAGAAGTCAAGGGCATGACAAAGTCTGGCCATTTAGAGAACACCTTTCTGGAAGCGAGGAGCCTGGACCAGCTTCCAGGGGAGGCACTGAGCAATCTGGAGGGGATGGATGCAGAGATGTCCTGATCAAGACTGGCAGGGAAACCAAGTAGAGACAGCTGTTCCCTACATCCGTATTTGATCCAGATGAGATTTTCACTCATGTCCAGATAACACTGCTTCCTTGAGATCCCCTCTATTTTCTTGTTTTTCACATTTACCATGGCCCTGTTATCTGATGAGTGTCTAACACAAACAGCACAACTTGTGTGTGTAGCGCTGGGTGAACAGCAACCAGAGCTGGGCTTTTCCCATGCTTGGTGTGCAGGGATGCTCAGACAGGCACCAACAGAGCTCCTGGAGTTGAGCTGCAAAAACACTGTCATCCTGTACAAGGAAAAACAGGTCTCCCCCCTGCTCATCTGCCTCTAAGACCCTCAGGGCAATAGGATGTGTTGTGACAGGGTGCTGGTGTCTCCACCAAGGTTAAGGTGATTCCAGGATTCCTGAGCCTGGGCACTGAGATGCCATATCAAAAGTGCTCTGAAATTAATTTTAAGAATCGGGCCATTTATATGTTGGTAAATTTAGCAAGCTGTATGGTAGTGTTTCCATGTGAAGGTGCATGTTGGTGGTTAGTTATGACAAATTAAATACCAGCAACTACCTAGATAAGATAAGTTATACAGGAGTGGATGGCAGTGGATCAAGGATAGGGGGAAGAAAAAGTGGAGGAAAATGAGGGAGTGGAAGCACTGGCAAAGAAAAATGAGAAAAATCAAAAGCATACAACATTTGCCAACTGAGATAAATTTTGCAAAGATTTTTTTTTTAAAGCTGGAAATGTTCCTTTTCAATATAGGTGGGACAAAAATACAGATGACTGAATTCCTGTTACAGATTTCTGTTATTTTCTCCCTGGTGGAGAAAGATTTATTTGGGAGCAAAAGGATATTTCTACCTTGTATCTTTGTTTTTCTGCACTCACTATCGCTGTGTGCACGGTTGGTTTCCACAAGGCTGTCAGGCACTTGGGCTTTCCTCCAGCAAATACTTAAGCGCACGTGTAACATTCCGGCCAGCCTAAGGTTATCCATGTGCTTAGATGACTTTGGGTCAGGATCTTACTATCTCTATGGCTCAGATGTGACTTCCACACAGCAAGGAAGAGACAAAGAAGGGCCAGACAATCAGCAAATATTGTTGACAGACCACAAAGGTCCTGGCAAGAGGGCTCAGGGGGTAACTCACTACATGAAATATTACTTTCAGCTGAAGGGAAGGAATTAAAAAAAAAGAGCAAATCAGTTATTCTCCAGAAAGTGTTACTTTGGGGCATTTGAAGCAATCAGCAAATTGAGACCAAGTGAGCCAAGTGTGGTTAAGACATTGAAATGGAAGATGGGTGAGCCGTTCTGCGCCTGAGAGCAGAGGGAGCAGTGCTTCTCAGGAGCTCACACTGCCTGCATTGCATGCGATGGTGACCTCCCCTGCCCACACAGCCCTTTGCTGAATCTCACTGCAAATGAAGACCTTTGTCTCCAAATAGCCTTGCTCAAAGTGCTTTATTTGATCCAAAGTGATTTTCCCCCCACATGTTGCCAAGTAATCCACTCTTCTCTGATCCAAATGGCTTTTCCCTGCTTTCTTTCAGTGTGGCCCTCACATGAGAATGAAAACAAGTGCACACGACTGAAACACATCAGCTAATGGAAAGCATTAATGTTCAGCAGCAGTCAGCCTTCTGGATGGTCCCTTAGAAGGTGCTGATTGCAATTACTAGTTGTTGGGTTTTTTTTTTTTTCCAGTAAGGAGTATTTATTTCACTTTTCATCTGCTCTCATGTGTTTGAACTTGCCTCCTGGTGCTTCAGCACCCATGAGGTGGGATCCCTGTGTGGATTCTTCCCATTCAGCACACTTGCTACTATTCATGGTGCAAGAGCCTTCCAGCAGCCCTGTGCAGCACACACCCAAGGTGTTTGCAGGGGGAGGGATGATCACTGCCCACCTGTACACCTCCAGATCTGCTCCAGGTTGTTGCATGGGAACCCAGAATTATTGCTCTGGGATGAGGAACTGCTTACAATTCCTGGGAACAGGAATTAATGCTACTAAGAGTCCTGGCACGTATATGGAGAGCATAGGATTTTCTTACAGCACTGCATTCCTGGGAAACCATCTTCCACCTGATTTGACTCAAACAATAATTCTTTCACTGGGCCACTTTCAGTGAATGAGATGGGCTGAGCCACTTGCGCTGACTGCTTTTCTTTCAAAACCCCCTTTGCCTGCAAAGCCATGTCAGCTGCATGAAAACTAAAATGTCTTTTCCTGTGGGTTTTTTTTTCCACCCTTTTTTTCTACAAGAGCAAAAGTCAATATGACAACATTTTGCTGTCTCTTTTTTATCTGTTCTTCTGATGCCAATGGAAACATTACCGCCTTTCAAGCAGCAAGCTGCAGTCACCAGCAAAACACAGAGGTTTTTTTAAAGTAGTATATTAAAATCATGCCTGCTCGCTGGGTTGGTTTTGTTGTTTTTTGTTGTTGTTGTTGTTGTAGTTTTTTAAATTTTATTTTTAAAAGCAGTAGAAGTCATGGATATTTGAGGGAAGATTCCAAGATAAAGCACTTTTCTAAGCACTGTTATTGTAAGAGAAACATCAAGTGGAATCCCAGCTGCTAAAACGATGGGGCTCCTTTCTGAGAGCAAGGCTGCCTCGCTGGCTGACACCAGGGGAGATCTTCTGTGGGTTCAAAGACCACGTCAGATAGTATTTCTGCTCTCTGTGTGTCTTCTGGTTTATGGGCAAACAAATGTTATCTATTGTTAGCTCTGCAGAGCCAAAACAAGAGTGGGAGGAAAGGCAGGATCTGGTCTCACTTAGCGGTACTGTGACTGGGTGTAAGCTATGTTGTATATCCAGATGTCTGTCTGTCTGTTAGGGTGCTTCCGCTAGTTATAGGTAGCTATGTACATGTTCAGGAGTTATTGATAGCTATGTATATGTTGTGAGATACAGCACATATTGCAGAGAAGCTCCAGCAGCCCATCTATTGTGTGAAAGTCCATTTCCTGCAGCAAGATGAGGAACGTGGTCCCAGGTGGACAAAGCACATTTGTTCCTCAGCAGTCTTCAGTCCCTGAATATCTTCTTTATGCATTTTTCCAGCCAGTGCCCATGTCTCATTGCTTTCTGCTCACTTGGCTGATTGACACCTCCAAAGAGACAGATTTGGCATTGGGGGTTTAGCGTGGAAAAACGAAGCTAAGTCAGCAAATATCCACTTTTCTGCCACTTTCAGCTGGATTTTCGGGCCTGCGGGGAATGAGTGCTGTTGCTTTCATCTCAGTGTATCCGAGTGGCATAAGCGTCCCTGCCCAGCCTCCTCCCAGCATGAGCAAAATGCCATTGAAATGTTTTGTGCTATTAAAATGCATGTGTTATGTCATCTAGCTTTGTGAAATGGAGTTTAAAAGAGCCTAAACATTTAAATTCTCCCCCACGTGCACAAATTTTTGGCAGAAGAGTAGTTGGGCCGCAGTGCACTACATAACATTGTGGATTCCCCATCCCTAGAAACATTCAAGGCAAGAATGGATGCTGCCCTGGGAAGCCCAGTCTGGTGGGTGGCACATGGCAGGGGAGTTGGAGCTCAATGGCCTTTCAGGTCACTTCCAACCTAAGTCATTTTATGATGCTATGATTTTGATAGAGACTGAGAGATCTCTTTTTAATCTCTCTCAGATCTCAAACTTTCTGTTGTGTTGTACAAACATCGCTGTCAAATGTGTCCAAGTGTTGTACAAGAGCTGCATTAAGTCAAGAAAGTGTGTTACGGTACAGTTTAACTGGTGGGAGTTGACATGAAGCTTCAGCCTTCCATGGTGGCTTAATTGTTATATGTGATATATGTAGTATTTGCTGGCATTTTAAAAATTCATCCTATTATCCTTGTTCTGCTAGACTGCCAGTGGTTTTCCAATGAATGGAGCGTATTTTCTTTTTAAGGCACGTATTTTAGCCGTTTGGCTCCGCCTTCCTCTGTTGCAACAACTCCATGAGCCCTTATCACTGCTTCTCTTTATAGTATGGCAGAAAGATGAACACCACATTTCCCGCTGTCTGTCCATCCTTCTGGCCACTCCAATTTTCCAAAAGTATTTCATGGTGGCTTGGGGCAGGCTGAAAGCTAGGAGCTGGGCTGGAGGCAGGCAGAGGTGGGCTGTGCTTCATCCCCGTCCCAGGACATCTCAATGACCACACACTCAGAGGTGCCCTGTGAAGGGATTCCAGCCCCTGTGCCCCTTTGCTTGAGCAGAAAAGGGCTTATTCTGCTGCATGTGGGGACGTGGGAGGAAGAGGAAGAGGCATGCTTACTTGCAGGGACGCAGTCACTGGGTGAGCCCCGTTGGGCTGGGGGTCGTTGAGCTGTCAGGGCACCCACGATGCTTCAGATGTGCCCCCCGTGTGACAGATGACCTATTGAAATAATTTCAGAGCAGTGCTGCGGTTGCCACGACAACCAGTGCTCTCTTGGCTTTCATCTGGCCATGTGACAGCGCTTTGACGTCAGCTGGAGGCAGAGCCTGTGGTTTCGGCCGCGCAGCCAAAGCTGTGTGAGAACCCAGTGGATGCTGGATTTATCCCCGCCGCCGCCACTGCCGCTGCTGCTGTTTCTCAGGGGCTGCCAGAGCATGGACTATTAAAAACTTGCATTTCTGCAGTGTGAGGTAACCGTTTGCTTTATGTTCTCGTCAGGTATTCTTTAAGGAAAAAAAAAGAAAAAGGTGCAAAGCAGCTTATCGTGAGGGTGTTTTTTCACTTGTTTGTTTTGGCTGAAGTTTGTCGCGACAAACGAGCCCAGTGCTATCAGATAGATGCAAAGCAGCTTCTAGTCACTAATTCTGCGTGCAGACTACTAAGCAGAGTTAGATTTAGATTAATGATCCGTGAAAGCAGAATAAAAGGATATTGTTCTCATTTGACACTTTCAGAATATAAACGAACATGAGTGATTCTAGGCGAATCCGTTTGGGAATTAAAAGAACTCATGCTTAGCTATGTTGTTGATCTGAGCATCACAGCTTTGCACTTCTGTCAGAACTTGTGCATTTGTTAACACTGCCCGGTCCGGGCAGTTTGGTCCCCAGCATGCAGGGAGTGGGAGGCCAGCGGTGGATGCACGGGGAGCAGCTCGCTGCCGGGTCCCTGAGCTGGAGCTGTGAGCCGGCTCTGTCCACACAGGCTCTGGACACTGCTCGGGGTCTCTGTCTTTGGCTGGGGGCATGCGGTGCTCGGCTCAATTATGTTACAGAGGGAAGGACCGAGAGCTTCCTGAGAACGTGTCTGAAATATGTGCCAAGAGAGCAGCGTGGTTGTAACACAGGCTTTTTGTCACATGCAAGGATTTTTATTTTTATTTTTGTAATTATTCCGTGGTGGGTTGCGGGTGGTTGGGACAGCTAAAAAAAGAATAGCGGCTCGAGCAGCACCATGGTAATTGGAAAATAAATGCTATTTGGGCGTTTTTTAAAAAGAAGAGATCTTGTTGTGTGTGTCTGTGTTACGCTGCTGGCTCGGAGGAGGCTGTTTGCAGAAGGAGATTCCAGGGCTGCTGAAGTTTGGTGCCACGGCCGGAGTTTGTGTGCAAGCACACATATTCGCCTTGAGGACAGATCACAACTGAAGCATCGTGTGCGTTATTTCCTGGAAAAGTATGTTAGACCGCTCTTATCTTCCCTAATTAAATACTCCTGCTCCCTTCCTCCCAAAGTTCAAAGGGTTTATTGATAATGGTAATGATTTGCTTAAGCGGCTGCCACTCTGAAATGACCACAGACCTGCACAAATATTTAAAGCATGGCACAATAAAAGATAAGAAAAAGTGGCGTAAAAAATACCCTAATATTGCTAAGTGCAGCAGAAGTAGTTGTTTCAGAAAGGGAGCCAAGGCAGAGATTAACACTGAAAGCTCTTCTGTAAGGAAAGTTATGGCTTAGTGCTCTGGATCTCGCTGCATTTGGCACGCTTAACAAGCCAACAGGGATAATTGCAGCTGAAGCCTCTAAGCCATCTTGCTTGGCACTATCTGTTCCTTCCGATATAGCTCTCATGTCCGAATTATCAATGTTTTGGTGACTGAAATATTTTAAATTGTGTTTAATAAATTCTTCTGATGCCTCAGTGCATGAGAAGTCCCCCCTCCTTCCTCGCAGTGGGTTTAACAAGGAGTGACAGCACTCGCACGGCTCCACCACGCTGGGACAGCCCCTGCCCGCTGGGCTGCCCTGGGTCACCACAGGGATGCTCCGTGCTCCCACCTGCCTGCAGACACCCCAAAAATGTCTGCAAGGTGAAAAATACCGAAGGCAGCATTCGCTCAAGTGATATTCGTTAGAAATATTTTAAAAATTTGTTCATCGTCTCCAGTTTAACAGGCATTCCCCGAGGATGATGAACTGCCTCCCATGTCACCAGAGGGATGCGTCCTGCCTGGCAGGGTGAGCAGCTCGGTCCCCTCTTTTTGGGTCCTGGGGGCTCTGGACATCCTGCCACCCTACTTGAGCCCGAGGGCAGGAATGGCAGGGACAGCAAGGAGAAAGCTTGTGGCATGGGAGCCTGCAGTGCATGCAGAGGGCATGGGTCTCTGCTCAGAGGAGGGAAAGGGACCTGTGTGAGAGCACTCCCTGGTCCATGTACTTCTTCCTGGTGATTTTGTGCTCTTGTTTTGTTGGTCAGCTCTATAAAAAACCCTTTCATCAAATGCTTGGGTTTTATCTCAGAAGGGTATGAAATTCCCAGCAAGCAGAATGCTAAGCATCCCTTCAGCCCTTCACCCGCTATGAGAAAAGACCAAGCAGCCTTTGGGTCCCTGCCTCCTTCCCTTCACTGAGGAGCAAGAAGGGGGCTGCAGCCCATCCCTTCTCTTCTGCCCAGTGCCATGGCCCTAAGATCACCAACTTCCTTGGGCTTGAAATCCTCCAAAACAAATAGAAAATAAATGGCATGTGCGTGGGATTGGTGACATCACACCTGCTTCTGGGGACACCTGATAGACTCCGTAGCTCCTGCAAGCCCTGGCACTTGCAGGTGTAACTCCCTTGCATGTAGAGGTGAAGGACAGCATCTCCTCCAGAGTCCCTTCGTCCACAAGAAGAGGTGAGCAGCCCACTAATTACTCAGGAGCTGGAGCCATTCACTTAGGTGAGACTGGCTGAAAGCAAGGCTGAGGTCTCCCTGAGTCACTTCTCTCACATGGATGCAGTCAGGGGAATTAAAAACAGACTCAAGCTGTTGATGCCTCCAGCCTAGTAATAATAATGCACTCGAGCCTTTAGTGTGCTCTACCTTGATCTGGTTGAGCTGATGGTCAATGACAATCTAAATTTAGGCTAGAAGCATAAGAAAACCTACAAAAAATAATCCCTGCAGTGCAGAGCACTGACTCCTTCCTGCGTTTCTCATACAGAAGGTGATTTTCTGCTGTCACCTTAAAGGCCCCAGCTGCTACTCAAGGCAGCGTTTCCCTGGGGAACTCAATCCGCCCTATGGGGGAATTGTCGAACAGTGGGAACTGACATAGCCGTATTGGGTTTCAGGCTCTTAAGTTACATCTTGCAGAAGCTGGTTTCCACGCTGCTAAAAATCATCACGTTCTGCTAATTTAATGTCCCACATCAACTTTAACAACAACTGGTTTAAATGATAACTGAGCAGCAGTAGGGAGTTGACATTTTAATCAACAGTTGCTTTTCCAATTAAAGCCAGATGCCATGCGTGTGGTACTCCGAATGCAAAATAAAAGTTGACCTCATTGTTGGTTCCAGGCACAGAAATCTTCACTCCGGAATGTTGTTGGTAGCCATATTTTAGAAGCAATCTTCCATGGTGAGCCAAAGTCTACGCAGACAGTTATAATCAGATAACAGTTTGAAAAATTTAATATGTTTTGGCTGTACTTTTGCTGCTGTTAAATTTATCTTCTTAAATGGCAGGGAGTATGAGTTGAGGTTTGAGAAACAGTAATTTTGTAATTATTTTACATGGATTGAATTATTCTGTCATCAGATTTGCATTTCAGACAGCATTACAGTATGAAAATATAATTAGAAACTGTAATTCAGGAATTGCTGAATGCAATATTTCCCAGAGAGAGCGCTGTGAAGGAGCACTGCCCTTTTTGCAGCTTCACCAAACACTGGAATCCCAGAGGTGGGCTCCAAGTTATAAAGTCTGGCATTCTGCGGTCCCAACGCACTATTGACTTTCAGCTGATCTTTGGGATTTTTTTTGGGTGTGAGATTCATTTCCACAGAAACATCCAATCGCTGAGAGCTGAAGTGCTCAGAGCCTGTTAGCTGAATTTCAGTCTGGCTGTGCTGGGAGCTGATGAATTGCTTGCAGCCACAGAATGACACTGAGATAACGTAAGGATTTGATTTACACCCAGAAAAGCCAAGAAGCTTGTAGTTTGGGCTGAATGCTGTTTTGAATTTGTCCAAAGCCTGAAATTCTCAGCAATACCTCCTCTCACTGGAAGGAGCAGAGGACAGGGCTTGGCTTAACTCTGCTTCTCTTCTTTTGAACATTTGGGACATTTTGCTGTACTTGTTTGCAATGTTTTTGCTGCATTGGCCATTCTTAAGGTTTCATTGATTATGCTTATAATACTTGGTTTATAGGTAACTTGGCTAGAAACAAGCACAACCTCTCTTTTTAGTTGGGCTTATGTTGAGCAATCCCCTCCAATTCTTCAGGAAACAAACACTCCTAGGGAGGGAATCACCTGTGGCAAGTTCTTCCCACCACCTTGCCAGGACATGGGATGCTGGTGCACGGAGCAGAGCTCGCGATGCACAGAGCAAAGCCAGCAGAAGGCAGTTTCTGAGTGTGAGGTGTGTTTAGTGCTTCCTTCTCCCCATACATCCCTCGGGGTTTTGCTAATTCGGTCCTTGTGCTCCCTTCTGCCATGCCAAGGGCCATGCAATGCTGGTGCAAAGGGAGGCACCTGCCCCATCACTTGAATTTGGGTGATGCACATCCTGTCACCTGCACCTGGTATGCGTGATGTGAGTGGAGGACAGGAGCTGCACGGCATCATCGCAAAGTTGGAAGGTATTTTTGCTAGAGAGGATGTAATTAGGCCAGTTTGATCCTTGCGGACAATGTGGCCTTGCCTGGGGACACCAGGAGGCAGGTGCACACCAGGGCTGCGAGGCTTGGAGCAGGAGGGACGGGGAGCATTCCGGCCAGCTTCTCTCCTTTCTGGTGTTGCCACAACAGACCCAGCTCATCCTAAACATGAGCTTCAATTGGGCACCTCTTGGAGAGGCTGCAGCAATTCAGCGCTGCGCCCTTCCAGCTCCAGGCAGAGTGCTCTGCTCTGCTGTGCGACTGCTCCTTGTGGCAGCGTGAGATGCTGGGGGCAGTGAGCACAAAGCTGCTGATTATTTCCCCAACTGCTGTGTGGTTCCTATCACAACACTATTCTTTTGTGCAGAATGGCAGCTTGATTGCAGAGTCCTCTTTAACTTTACAATTTTAGCAAGCCCAAGCCCAATTAGAGCAATTATATCTCAGCAGAAACACGGTCTGTTGTCCGCTGGACCTGTCTGTCAAGTGTCCTATTCATAGCTGTTTTTCTTGTGTGGGGTTTTTCATATGGAATCGCTCTGACCCTCATCTGAAGGACAGCCTGCATTTCTGTAGACTTTTTTCACAGGTTGATACGAACAAGAAGAGTGCAGGATTTTGGCTGGCCAAAGATGCATCATTCAACCTAACCACTGTCTTCTCTTGCTTGAACACCACTGACAGCAAGCAGGATCCCTCACTTTCAATTATTTTACTTCCAAAGATTGAGAACACGATCAGAATTGCTGTTCTCCCTTGCCGTGTTGGAGGATTTCCCTAATCAGAATCCCCAACCTGAGCTGCAAGAGGCGTTTGAGGGCTGATGCTGGTAGACTCAGTCCCGTACAGCACCATTTGGTCATTGGGTGGTTCAGGAGCATGGGGCAGTGGGCACTGCTGCAGGAGGGCCATCTGCTGTCTGTATTACCTATGAAGCAAGAGATGAGAAGCGGAGCTACATAGAAGTAGAAGCGATGTACTCAGCACGAAGTTCAGAGGTGGTGCAGGGAGGAACCAGCCTCCTGCACAAACCAAAGGCTTTTTGTTTCTCATACCTCTTCCTGAAGGGTGAATCTAAGGGATAGATTTTGTATGTGCCAGAAATTGTCTTCCATTTGTGCTTGAGGACAGTCTTCAGTGCAGGACAGGCGAAAAAGGAGTTAAAGCAAGTCACTGTTACACTTGGGGGCCTTGTCTAAAATAGCCACTTTTGTTTTGTTTGCTGAATTCCCCGTGCTTTTCCAGGGCTGTTCCCATTATTCACTTCTTTCCCAAAATAACATTTTTAACCAGAGGAGCGGCCAGGACTGGGAGCAGAGGGGATCTGCAGCCGGAGCTGGACAGCTGCGCACCCACGTGTGTCTGCATTCAGCCAGTGCTGACCTGTCACGGGAAGCTGAGGGCAGCCCGCAGGGCAGGTGGCAGCTCCCTGCAACTGAGGCAATTTTGTCTCATACCCCACTGAGCTGGGACACAGCCCCAGGGTGGCTTTGGGCTCCCATGCTTGAAAAATGACCCAGAGGAGCAGCTGCTCTGGGGTTTCTACCCAGGCTGCTCGGGGGCATCTCCTTCTTGTCACCATGTCCCTCATGCTCAGGCACCAGAAATGGGTGCTGGCAGCCTTCCTGTGGGGACTTGAAGGGGGAACACGGGAAGGAAGCCCCTGAAGAACGTAAAAATCAAATGTTCACAGTGCTATGTCTGAGCAGTTTGCCTTCACCGTGGCCATCCAACCATGCAAATGCTGTGTGGGGGGAGGGGAGCTTCCCATTCTTGCTGTCCCTGCACAGACCTGAGGGGGATGGAGAGCAGATTCCCTGCTGGGAGCTTTGGCATGCAGGACCCCGGCTCAGCCCCACTGGAAGCAGCCTCTATGGAAAGCCTCCGAGTCACTGTAAATGTAGCAGGCGAAGGGTGCCCGGATGAGTCACTGCGGCTCAGACAGGTGCTGCTGCTAAATCCGGGGTGCGGTGAGACTGGACCAGCAGTGCCTCAAGCCATCTAGCTCACAATTCCCTTCCAACACCCCTTTACCAAGAGGTAACAGCTTGCTTCCCCCAAGTCTTGGTTTGTTTGTTTTTTTTGTCTCAGCATTAATATTCAAGCATAGTTATCAGGTGTCCTGCAGTAACAGCCATGCAGTGGCTGTGTTCATACCAAACTCAGTAGGGAACATCCCCAGCGCTGGAGCTCAGGGACTGAAGCTGCTCCCTATCCCTGGCACAGCTCTGCTCCTGGCCAAGTCCCATCCTCCCCTGTGGGAGGGTTTGGTACCCTGTCTGAGCAGCTGGGCCTGTCCTGTGTGGCAGATGGCACAAGGTCTCTCCTAGGAAGGGTGAGGATATTTAGCAGTAGGAAGAGGGAATTTCCATGCCTGTTGGTCTTTCAGTGCTAGGAATGCACTCAGAGGCATTAGCTTGTATTTATTTTAAAGATGTGAAAATTGCAGATTTGGATATCCTGTGCTACACTCCTCTTCTCTCCAGTTTCTCCAGAATTAGTAAATTGCCATCATCTGTATTAACTCCTTCAGTCAGACATCAGCACCACCCACTTCTGCAGTGCTAATAATCTGCCTAATACCTGGTTCTGGGACCCTTCAAGAGGGAAGGGATGTCTGTGTGCTCCCACCATGGCATCTGAGTGTTGGGAGAGACAAAAAAGCAAAGGACATGTCACAGTGCAGTTTTCCCCCGTATGTTATTTGTGTTGTATTCAACAGCCACATTTTTATCCTTGAAGAATTGTGTCTATGGGACTTTGAGAAAGTCAGGGGACCATTTACCTGTATTCTTCCCCACAGCTTTCCAAGCACAGTTGGTTGGATTTTTACTTCCCCTGTTAGACTCCAAACATGTGCATGTCTGCATGCAACAGCAAAGTTTTCCCCTTCTGCTTGCAACCAGAAATTGCTGTGCTCATATTGCCCAGAATAACAGACAGATTTAGGAAGGCAAGCATTAAGGCATTTTTCAGAGTCGTTGCGTACGTTTTAATCCTTATTAGCCCTGAGCAGTTGTCACCCAGGGAAGGTGAGGTGTAATTAAAGATGTGCCCTGCGCATCCTGCCCTGCACGCACACAGCTGCTCCCCCAGTGAAACTGAAATGGCTCTCTGAAAGACAATGGGAAATATTTCTTTCACAAAACCAGAAACAAGCTTTTCTTTCAGGCGTCATCAGGGGAAAAAAAAGCAAAACCTTTCTTAAATTTCCAGTTCCACTGAGCATCTGGCTCTAATGTACAGTTCCTCAACTTTACTTGGTTTTTAACCAAAATGTGCTCCTGTTTAAAAGCACAGGCATTTCATCTTCCAACAAACACCCATTCAACTGTCTGTGTGCCGCAGCAGTGTTTGCATTCATTGTTCTGTGCCATCATTTGCTTCAATCTCTCCTCTGAAGATCACCACTCACTATTCTTACCAACCAAATTCAGCCATCTGATTTTGTTGATGGATAGCTTTGACCAAGGTTTCACGACGTGCTAACTCTATCCGTGCAGACAAGGTGTTTTTCCTTGGCCAGCACTACGGCCGCTAGCCTTCAGGCACCGGGCACCAACAGGATCAGCACTGCTTGTGGATGTGCTCATTGATGCAGGCGCTCACCTGGAGTAGCACAGGCTGCTCGGGTGCTTTTTTAAGCACATTACTTCCAAAACTGCTCCTCCTCCAGTCAGTAAGATATGTTTAAACGTATTGGGAAAAATGCGATTTACTCCAGGAATCTTTATTGCATTTCATTATAAGACGCTGAATCTAATATAGAACAAAGATCACTTTAATTTTAAGTGGGCAAAAGGAAGATCTATGGCACGCTCCCACTGAGCAGCTATCAGCAACATGCACCTTCTCCATCTAATGCAGTTACATAAACTAATTAGGTTTGGGGTATCTAATGGGAAAAATGCTTAACTGCATTACATGTCCCCTGAGAGAAATCGGCGTCAGATGAATTTGTGAGGCATTGTGGTATCTGTTCTCAGCTATTTTTTTCCTGCCCTGAGGATACTGGTGTGATACCAAATTGTGGGCAGAGCTCTGGCTGCTGATCTTCTCTCCTACTGGTTCCATTCCACTCGTGCTGCCCTTGATGAGCTCAGCACGAAGCAGAGGACAGCAGTGCCCCTTTCCTTCTGCAGCTCCATGAGCAGGGCCAGGTTCCATTTCACAAAGTGAAGTGCTTTGGTGCCATTCACCATTGTTTTGTGCTTTATTGCTATTTCACATCCAGAGCAGCAATTCCAGGAGAGGAAGAGAGAAAACTCAACCCAAAGCTGTGTCCTTGAGCAACAGCTCCCCTCCAACCCTGTGCTGCCCTGTTAGGCAGGTAGCTGACAGCTTCCATACAGGCTAACTTCCTGGCTTTATGCACAGAAGCACCTGATAGCTAAAAGCAGAATAAACCATCTCTCAGACCCTGCAACACCCCAAGGACTGGTGCTACTCACTGTAGGGGCAGCACTCCTTAAAGCACTCGTTTATATTACTTGAGACATCCAGAGAAGTCACATGAAAGCATCACTATTATGTCATTCTGCTGACATACCTGTCGTGCTGCAGTGCCTAGAAAGTAACTTCCAGCCATGTCCCTCCTGTGTCCTGTGCCTTTGTGAGTGTCTCCAGGTCCAGCTCTAGGAGCTGGTCAGCTCCTTGGGATCTTCAAAAATAGATCTCACAGAGTCTGGGAACACAGCACCAGCTGATGCAAAAAGTCTCAGGTGCTGTAGAAAATCCTTTCCTACGTCTTCTTCACTTCAGCCAACACTGCAATGCAGATGTGGCCCTGCAGCCTTTGTAGAGTGGTCAGAGATGTTCAGATGAGAAAGCTGTGCTTCAGTGTTGTCTGTAGGAGAGGAAGGGATCACATTAAGAAAAAAAAGGCTTTGTAGAAAGCCTGTTTTGACTTTAAAAATAAAATGGTTACCATCTGCCTTATCAGTACTGAACTGAAACTGAGCAACTGGTTCCCCTTCCACAGAACATGAAAGCTTTTTTCTCAAACTGGGATAACATATTACGTAAAGTCTCTTGACTCCAGCGTTAAGCCCAACTAGCTATGAGTTTTATTGGGTTACTTTTAGAGCTTAATTTCAAATAATCTACCACAGTAACTGTTTTACTACTTCTCATGTTCCTTAATGCCTGAACCAACGCAGCTCACTGCTCTCCTTGGGCTATCAGCTGTGCCCTGGCTGTTACCCACCTGCTCACAGCCCTGTCCTCATGTTCCTGCTGCACCGTGTTCTTGAGAGTGCACACTGCAGGAGCAGGCAGAGGTATCGCCAACGTCTTAAAATCATAGAATCGTAGAATCGTTAAGGTTGGAAAGACTAATAAGATCATCTAGTCCAACCATCAGCCCATACCTGTGACTGCTCTAGACCAACGTCACTCAGTGTTTCCTGGACACCTCCAGGGACGGTGACTCCACCACCTCCCTGAGCAGCCTGTGCCAATGCCTCACCACACTTTCTGAGAAGAAATTTTTCCTAATACCCAACTTTGGCTCTGCTCTTGGCCACCTGCTGTGCTGCCTGCAATGAGAAGCATGTTTGGTTTTTAAGATGTCCTTTCTCTTCCAGAGGAGGATATGGCAGAAAGGGTTCTCCTGAGGCATCCAGCCTGGTGCAGGTAACACCACCTTGAAAGCTCAGGCTGTGGATTTCTCAAACTTCTTTTTCACATGAGCTAGGCCTTCTGTCTTGTGATCTGAGGAGAAGGCTGTTCCACAGACTTCACTGTTCCAGTGGTTAGAGGTTTGCTTCTCATTCCCAGCCAAACTTTATTCATGGCTAGTTTATACCCATTTGTTCTTGTGCCAGCATTGTCCCTCAGTTTAAATAGCTTTTCTCCTTCCTTAGTATTTACCCCCTCTGATGTATTTATAGACTACAACCATATCCCCTCTAGGCCTTTCTTTAGCTAGGCTAAACAGCCGAGTGCTCCTGGTCTCTTCTGCTTGCTCAGGCTGTCCTTTCCTTTATTTGGCCTAGCTGCCTTTCTCTGCATCCCCAGTGATTTCAGATCCTTTTCCAAGACATGATTGTCATCCTATTCTTCTTGTGTGATCGCCTGGCTCTCCAGCTGATGGTGCTTCCCATCTTGGTGTTATCAGCAAAGACACTACTCTGAGATTACGCGTTATGGTGATTAATGAAAACGTTAAATAAGGTCTGTCCCGAGACTCCTCCTTGAAGAACTCTTTTGTAAAACCATCTTCCACCTGAGAATTCCCCTTTCAATTCAGACCATTACCCTTAAAGAGGAAACATCTGCCTGGTTCTATGCAGCACTTCTCCAGCAGGAATTATTTACTGTGATTTCACCCAAATGATTTTGTATCAACCTTTATGTATACACATATATATCCATTAGAAACACAACCTTATGTGCTGGTTTGAAAGCCAGTGAAGCCAAGCTTTCTGTGAGGCTTCCATATAAGGTCAGTTCTGCCAAGAAACTTCAGTTCTAACCCCTAACATTTCTACAACTTTAGTCTGAGATCTCTCTTCAGCAGGACTTGCCAATTGTGGTGCTCCAGTCAGGGTGTTAGCAGACGTGTTTTGCTCTGCTTCAGTTCCCAGCGTCTTATAAAGCCAAATTCATGATTCAAATGACTAAACTCATTATTCAGGCTTAGTACGTGGGGTTTTTTTTTATGGGAAATTGGAATGGGGTGAAAATTCTTTTGTGCTCTGGCCTGTGTTGCCTAGATATTGGCCTTTAGAGGAATAGCAAAAATGAAGTTTGTACCCTTTACATTCAAAATGGGTGAGACTATAAATATCCTGTAGTCCTAAAACAACATTCCTGTTAGTTCTGCAATTAAGACTGCAAGATTCTTCCCCAGCTTCTCCCTGCATTTCCCCACAAAGATCTGACTGTCTTCTTTTCTTCTCTGTGCCAAAGGCTTTAGAGGCTTTTGGAGGACTTGGTGACATCCCACAAACCGAAGAACAGAGCTCCATCTCTTTTAGGCTCAAATAAGAGAGGGGAGATTATTGAATCTTTGGCTGTCCTTTTGATGGCAGCAAAAGAAATTCTTGCCCTCCTTCCTTTGAAAAATTCAGGTTTGGGATATCTCTCTATGCTATTAACAAGTTCTTCCGAATGTGTTGTACAAATGAGTAGTATATGATTCTTTTTCTAAAAAAAAATAAGGAAACACCTTTAGAAAAATCAAATCCATCTTTATTTAAGGCTGTTCCCTGAGTGATAATTTTGCTTTTTTTATTAACATCAGAGTATTCTTGGATCTGAAGAACAGGCTTTCACCATTGCACGTGGAGGGCTGGCTCACAATCCTTCCCCTTGGGCTCCTACATCTAAGCTGATCTAAAACCAAGGGCAAGAGCTCCCCTGGCACTCTGGTCTCTGTTTAATTCTATGGTGGGCAGTTGTCCTAGCACAGCCTGGGGAACAATTGATTTGTGAATTTGCCTCCTGAACAGAGCAATCAGGCAGAAAAGGCTTTAATTTGGCATGAGGCTATATTTTCCAGCTCTTTCTGCTAAATTTAAGGAACTCCAAGACAACAAATGATGTAATTTCATTTGACACTGGGTGTAGAGCAAACTGAGACCATGTTCTACCCAAGCCATTTTGTGAAACCATCCTCCAGTATTTCTGCTTCTGCCTGAAATCAGAATTTGGGGTTTGCTCAATCATTCCCCAGGCTCCAGCAATGGTCTTCCACAGCTTGCATGGAGACAGCTAAATTCAGGTTCCTGTAGCTGGAGTTGGATGCCTGCTGCTTTGTGTAGATAAGTAATGTGGAGGACTTGATGGTCATCTCCTGAACTCCCATCATGAGATCTAACTTCTTATGGTTGTTTCTAGGTTTGGAGCATTCAGTGTATTTCTGTGCACCTGCTCTGACCCAGCCTAGTCCCATTGCTCTGTTCAGGCAACACCAGAGGCTCTGAGTGTCAATGTCCAGAGGAAGACTCCTTCAAGGAAGTTCCATGCTGCCCTGAGTTCAGCTGACATGGGACACAGATTGACCCACTGCAGGGCTTTGGTCGTGTTTGTGGTAAAGGGATGACTGAATGTGAGCTGGGCCCCTGGCTCTCCTCTCCTCTCCTCTCCTCTCCTCTCCTCTCCTCTCCTCTCCTCTCCTCTCCTCTCCTCTCCTCTCCTCTCCTCTCCTCTCCTCTCCTCTCCTCTCCTCTCCTCTCCTCTCCTCTCCTCTCCTCTCCTCTCCTCTCCTCTCCTCTCCTCCCTGATCGTTCTCTCTTGCTGAGAAAACTTTTATCTAGGAAGCACCCAAATCAAAAGTATGGAAAGACAACTGTGCCATCCTGCAGCTGCTTAGCATCTCAAAGGAAAGACTGAATTCCTTTTACCTGGCAATAAGATTCAGGCAGTTACTATATTGACAGAATTAGTTCATATTCCAGTTCATCATGTGTACAGATGATGATCTCTGAGATTAAGCTACTGTAGCAACAAATCTGCTAACCTAGTTTTGCAAGATAAAAGTTCCAGTGAAGTGAGGCCTTGTGGTGCACTCCATTCGATTTCCAATGCTTTGGAGGAACAGAAAAGAAAGCACTCCCACAGGTGATCGCTCCTTCTCTGAACGTGAATCTTGCAAGGAAGGAAATAGAGCAGTGCTAAAACTTCCCTCCCTGTGGGTATGAGCATCTGCTGCCACTCTTAGCAGCTCACGTGAAAGGCCATGTGGAGTAGAGCTTGGAGAGAAGCTTTGAACAGAGTAACGAGGAGCATCTCCCTCTCTCTCTGCTCTGGGGAGCCTGGATCTATTCCTGGTCTAGGAAACGAGTACTGGTGGCACAGGAGGTACTCAATTCTGTGGGCTATGGCAGCAAGATCAGGTTGAAGAACAAGCCAGAACCTGGCACAGGCTGTCCAGAGAAGCTGTGGGTACACCATTCCTGGAGGCATTCAAGGCCAGGCTGGATGGACCCTGGGCAGCCTGCTCTGGTGGGTGGCAGCCCTGCCCAGAGTAGGGGGGTTGAAACTGGGTAGGCTTTAAGGTTTCTTCCAACGCAAACCATTCTATAATTCTTTGATAAGAAACAGGAGGAAGAGAGCAGCCCGTGACATGGTTGTAGCAGGCAGATATATCACTGGGCTAGCAGGACTTTGTACATGTTTTGAGGTAAAGGGATAGGTGAAAACACAGCATGGCATGAGGTTGGATGGTGACTGGGCATTGCTCAATACCCATGGGCCTGATGTGGGAGTAATTTAGAGAGAGATTTTGCAGCTGACAAGGAAACCTTAAGGGCTGGTCATTTCAAATTGGATGATGGCTTGGATCTCAGGGGAGAAGCCTTTGACCTTGTCCATCTCTGCAGCCTCAGAGACAATGATGGCTGCACCATGGTGTGGTTGGGGCCTGCGGAAAGCAGCGGCTGTGTTGCATGGGCAGCTGTGCAAAGAGACAGCCAGGTGTCCCCCCACAAAGCATCACAAGTCTTAATGCATCACTGATTTTCACTCAAGACCAAGCTGCCCTGTGCAGCTAGCGGGACGCAGTTTCTTATGCAACTTAACTGAATTGTTTGTCTGGCCATGCTAAAGGGATGGCATAGTTAAAAACCACAGGCATGAAGTCCACGTACAGTTGATAGCATTACATTTATTTCTCTTGGTCATGCTAGGGAAGTTTGCAGGCTGCCCCAGATTTTGCTTTTAGTTGTCTTTATGTTTTAAAAGGTAATATTTACATTCCAGGCTCTAATGTGTACTCTGTGTGTGCTATTTTAACATCATTTGGGGGCTGTAATTGATCAGGTCAAAATAAGTTGTTGTGTTGATTAGGTTGTCTTCCTTTATGAAGATCTAAATGTGTGGTACTCCAAATGGTTTGCTAAAAGCATCTATAGTTACCTGATGGTAGAATCTTGTTATCATGAAAACCTCTAGAAGCAAGTGTGCATTTCTTCTATATGACTTAAATCCAAATAAATTAGTTCTGTTTGTGCCTTCTGAGTGCTTACAGTGCATCGTAAAGGGAATCACACAAAAATATAACATTTTCAGGCACTCCCATCCTGTCCCTGGTTATTTCTCATACAGAAAGAAGCTACTACCTGTTTGCAGCAGCTGGGGTTCACCTGGCTGTAGGTGTAGCCCCAGATCAGGTTTTCAGGAAGCCTCCATTTGGTGGTTTTAGCTGAGTTCACCATGACCAGCTCCCCAGGGCTTTGTCTGCCTATTTTCAGACATTTCTTCTGTACATTTCATCACATGCACATTTCAAAGAGGAGTGTCAGCGATTTCTTTATGAACTGTGGTTGATGTCATGCAGTTGCTTCTCACCTGGACTCTTTGGTCAGCGCGAACATTTTTTACAATTCCTCTTTGAAACAGCTGACCCACAACTGCGTAAAACTTGCGCATAACCTCTGCATTCAGAAAAACCTTTCCTTCACTGCTGGCTCTTGGGGAAAGCAGTTTCAAACCTTTTACTCAGCTCCTGAGGAAGAGGAGAGGAGTAAGCAAGAATCTGGTTAACAGCTCTGGGGGCAGAACATTTGTGTCATCCTTTGCCACATCTGCCTCAGCTCATCTTGAGCTATGATTTTTATTTTGGGTTCAACTGGATGAGAGACCTTTTTCCCCTCCACCTGTGTATGCCCAAGGAGCAGCCAGGCCTGGCAGAATCCAGCCCCCGGCCCCAGGCAGGAGAGTGTAGAGGAGATATTTGGGCACAGGAGATATTTGGGGAGTGAGTGGGCTTGATTAAGGCAGGCCTAGGATTTTTCAGACTCTCATCAGTTTCCATCAGTTCTTCCCTCTTTGAACCAAGATCTCCAGGCACAGTTCTTTGGAATCCTGCAGAAAGTCAGCTGCCAGCTGCTGGGATTTGCTCTGGTGTAAGCAGCTGTGACTTTGCTGACCTAAGGGAGCCAGATAGCTCCATGACAGGGAAGACCTGGCCCACTTCCACCACAGCACTTTGTCACTGTCTACAAAAATGTTTACCAGCAAATCCTCCAGTCTGTTGCCAAAAAGCAGTAGTTTTTCTTCCTTAAAGTAAGACTGAATTTGGTACCTGAGCCACTTTATGCTCTTATAAATGGTAAAGTCTCGCAATAAACATAAATATGAAGAAATCATAGCACCCATTGATGTTCTGATTGCAAATTTCCAGCTCTTGGAAGGAGATGAGCAATCTTCATGTTGAATTATAACTGCATATATTTCCTTTTCCTAAGCTACTGTCTGTTGCCATGGCCACAACCTTCAGAATATTCTGGCTATTTTACAGTCACTAATGGGAGTGAAAGAGCAGATGTTTAATTATTTTCTTCTTATTCCATTCACTGAAGTACAGCTGACATTCAAAGTCTTCAGTAGAAAATCCATTTTTTATTGTTTATTGTTTTCCTAGGGAAAAATAACAAAAGGCAATTAGTATGTGCAGCATGCATGCCATACATCTACAGCTTGTAAGTAAGGGTGAGGAAAACAGTTTCTTTACATCCGGAAGACTGGTATCATCAGTAGTTAGGAGCAGGAGAAAATTAAGTTGTAGGAAGAAAGACTGGGACCTTCCAATACTTGTCCTGGCCATTCATAGAATCATAGAATCACCAAGGTTGGAAAAGACCTGCAAGATCATTAAGCCCAACCATCCACCTATCACCAAGAGTTCTCTCTAAACCATGTCCCTCAACGCAACATCCTTGAACACCTCCAGGGTTGGTGACTCCACCACCTCCCTGGGCAGCCCATTCCAGCATCTGACCACTCTTTCAGAAAAGTAGTCCCAAGGGAATTGTCATCCCGAAGGATGGAGCAAGTCCTTCAGACTCTCCTGGTAAGCTGCCTGATGCTGTGGGTGTAGGAGTACTTTGTGTGGATAAAACTTGACAATTTTTCAAAACATGAAACCTCACAAAAAGCTTCTTCACCACCACATCATGGCACTTCTGGTTTGTGAAGAAACAGAAGGTGCTCAGGCAACGGGACTGCAGTGCATGTGGTCTGCTAAGTTGTTCTTGGGCAGTTCAAAAAAGTTACCGTGGCCTTTGGAGTCCACAAATCTTTCCTTGAATCCTTCCTTGCCACTGATATTTCTCTTTGCCCAGGAGCACACAGTTCTGGGAAGTCCGAGGAAAAGTCTGTTGTTTTGGATTTACAACAGGAAATTTTACCATTTTAAGAGAAGAAATCTCTTTCCTTGAGCTTCACTGGAGACGCAATGATGACTGTGACGGCCTCGTGCACAAGCACAAAGGTTGCCTAAAAAGTTCAGCACAAGGCACCAAACCCCTACTTCAAATATAATATACAGGAAGACTGGGCATACAGTGCTGCACCATAAAGAGCCCCAATTCCTGGGCTCTGCTTTCTGCAAGGTTCATTTTATGAAATCAGAATTTCTTGTCCCACAGGATCATTCTGCCCTTGGGGCAAATTAGTAATTTATGCTTCTTTTGCCTATGAGATTTAAGAAATACTCCTAAAAGCCAAAGCTAATGAGAGGAGAAATGTGAATGTGGGAAGTACCATAAGGCCAGTGTATAACACTCACTCTCTAAGTGACGGTGACCGCAGCATTCTGTGGGAAGCTTGTATTCTCCCTGTGCACACCTCCCCATTAGAGTCTCAAGCCAAAGGAACAACTGATTCCCGCATCACCAGAGTGGTCATGTATGAGGTAGGTGATGAGCCCTATTGACACTGCTGTACAACTTGAATTCTCCTGAAAAAAATGTGTTAAGAAGACAGCCTCTGATGTCTGTGCACTTCCAAGGTCAAACAGCACTGGAGCAGGGACTTACAGCTGTTTGACTTGAGCAGGTTTCAGTGGAGAGACCTTACTTTTTATCTTGCTTTTATTTCAGTGCCTAAATGAATAGGGCCTGTCTCCTACTGACCTGTGCCTGAGCTCTCCATCAAAAACTTCCTTGATGGACTGAAGATTTGGGAAGATGAATGCCCTAAAAGAGTGATTCTCTGTGTATTCAGGCTCCCTGTTGCCTTTTGAAGACAGTTGCTCCACTCAGAAGGCCCTCTTGCTGCTTTCTGAAGATGGCTGCTGTAGTTCAAAGCCACTTGCCTCCACCCTTTAGTACGTATATTCTTGACTTGAAGCTGCCAGGTATCCCTTTTTTGATGAGTGATGAGTTTTTGTTGTCTTGTTGTTGTAGCCTGGCTCCTCTTAATGTTGAAATTCGCTCTAGCCAGTGCTAATGCTAACTTAAATTAAACCCTCAATAATCTCAGCAGTGATTATTTTGATGAATACCGATATAAAGCTTTTGCAGAACAGGGCAGCAGACAGTGTTTCCTTTTCCACAAAAGCAGAATGCAGCCTACAGTATGAAATCCAGAATGGGATTCTCACCAAAACTCCAAATGGAAATGGAGATGCTGACATAGGGTGTTTTGATCAGGGTCCATGTCTGCAGAGAGCCATGCAGTGAGAAGTGCATTCTGTGTAGAGCCACCCCTTGCAGTCTCTGTGCAACAGAGACTTGTAGCATCCCCAGGCCTCGCTGCCCCAGGAGCAGCTGAGGAGGAGGACCTGGGGAGCAGGCTGCCTGCCTGCCCAGCAGGCCCCGCTGCTTTCAGCAGGCACAGGATGAATGTCAGGGCTTTCTGTTTATTTTTGGCTGGACAGTTGTTTAGCTAAGTTGCAATCCATTGTATTGTTGTAAAAGTTGCTTTGGTTCATACAGTCTATGTAATTAAATGTGTCCCTTCCCACTATTTCATGCTTACAGCACACTACCCAAAACTCTATTTTCCTTATGCTTTCCCATTCACCTGTTTCTCAGAGGAAGTGTTGTTTCCCTGGTGGCACTGAGTCCATCTGTCAAGGGTATGAGCTTGTGGCCTTGGGAACTGATTCTTTCTACAAGAATAGCATCTTGCTGCAGACTTACTGTAAATAATGTTGCCAGAGCTTAATGCCATGTTACCAGAGCCTTGATGTAGGAAAGAAATAATGTTACTTAGATATACCAGAAATACAATAGCCATGGAGCCGGAAAGAAAGGAATCATAGAATCATAGAATCATAGAATGGCCTGGGTTGAAAAGGACCTCAAAGATCATCTAGTTTCAACCCCCCTGCTGTGGGCAACCACTAGACCAGGCTGCCCAGAGCCACATCCAGCCTAGCCTTGAATGCCTCCAGAGATGGGGCATCCACAGCCTCTCTGAGCAACCTGTTCCAGTGCGTCATCACTGAAGAAAGGGTCTATCCAGTGAGCAGCACATTTCTAGAAGGTCCTTTACTTAAGGCGTATTTTTAATTTATAGCCATGGAAGACAAGCCAGTGCCCAGCTTGCAGCATCTGCTTCCCACTGCATGCTGCCTGCTCACATCTCTGAGCACTCGGCAGACCTGCAGCTCCAGGGCCATGTGAAGGTACAGTTATTTCTGTGCAAAGTCGCTCTGATGGCTGAACTCAGATCCCACCAAATCCCACAGCTGGATTGAAGGAGCCATTTGATTCCCTCCTCAAAGCACCCATCGTTCTTTTTTCAGCATCTCAGCCTGCTCCCCTCCTGCTTGTTCTAACTTATTTAGCAAACAAAGACCCTATCGGCAGGTCCCTGTTTTCTCCTCTTCTGGCAGTTATGTTATACAAACTATTTGACACAAATCTATACATTTATATTGTGCATATATGTTGTATTTATGTATCCATACATTTATATTACATTAAAATATAATGGTGAATTTTCAGCCAAACGCTGAGAAAGTTAAGATTTAGGTGATCTTTGTTTTCATTTCTCAAATGTTTTAGCCTGCATCTATTTTTATATCATTAGAACATGGATACTAATACAGTGAGATGTGTCTTCCTTTATTCTTTATTTTGGTGGCATCTCTTGGAAACTGGTTGTGAGAAACTCATGAGTGGGATCCCTTTATAAATAAGATTGCTTTGGAGAGGAATCTACTCATGATTCAAAAGCTGTGCATCCCTGAAGCTTTCATTCAGTGCTTGCTTAAATACAGAAAGAGCCTTTATTTACAAATCTATGGAACTTCCCTACATCTCACCATGGCTCTCCTCCCTAAACAGTTTGAGCATGCGTATGTGTGAGTGTACAAAAAGACTTACACATATTACTGTTCCAGAAGTTCATATTTACCTATTTACTTAGGTATGGGTCTGTGAACATCTCAGGAAATACCTGGAAAACTTCCTATTTTGGATAATCCCACCTGTGTATAATTCCTGGAAATGATAAGTGCATCCAAGCATTCTTGTTCTGTGGTGATTACCATGCACCTTAAGTAGGATCTCAGTGTGTTTCTGAGGAGCCTTATTTTCTGCTGTCAATATGATGTTCTAGATATTTTTCTGTCTAACTCTAATTAATTTCACTTTTGTTATCAGCTAGCTTTGAAAATGAATGGTTTCAGAAAATATAAGAGATGCAGAATGCATACATGAAAAATGAGATTTCTGAAGCGGCCACTGAATGTAGAATACAATGGTAAGCCACTCAGATAGGCTTCTGCAGAAGAAAAGTCAACAGAATTATGCTTTTTGGTGTAGACTATTTTCAAAGCTAATATGTTGCTTTGTTTTAGGAAACAACATACTGCTGAGTTTGGTGATGATATTTTTGTCCCTCTTTGCATCAGTTGTTTGCTTTGCTTAAGTTTGAATATGAAGTCTGGAAACAATACTGGAAAAAACAGTCTGTACCTGGTGTGTAATATATGCATCTTTTACAGAGTAAGGTTGTACAAATTTAAACACGCTATTCTTTCATCACAATAACCATTAGTATGTTGGTAATTCAGGATATTACATATAGAATGTCTCAGAAATAAGAGACAGAATCATCCTATTCATCCATCATATCAAGTCCTGTTGAATGTAGGATTTTTTATCCAAAATGCAGATCCTTTAATTGTTTCTCTAGTCCCACTACTGCATACGGAGTCTGCTTTCTTTGAGCATCACTCAATCATAACCCTGAGCTGCCTTTTCTGAACCTCCTTGTTTACTTTGGACCCACTCTAAACCTGTGTGTAAAAGTGCTGATGTTTATTTAACAAATAATAAAACTGGTTTCTAGGTGGAATGTGCAAAATACCAGCTGTCTGTGCTAGTGACTCCATGAGGAGCTGGACAGCCCACACCATGCTCAGAGTAAGGCCACATGTGCTGCCTGGTGCAGAGAGCATTTAGGATTCCTCCCCAAGTCAAGGTCAAGTGCTTGGCCTGGGCAGCCCGGCTCTGCCAACCTTCTGCCTTGGGGTAAAAGGAAAACAATGCCCTGGATGTGTGCATAGGGGAATAACTTGAGCCTCTTAACTGATAATGCATTGGAAAAACTGGGGCTGTTCAGCCTGGAGAAGAGTAGGCTCTGGAAACCCTGAAAGCAGCCTTTCTGTATCTAAAGCAGGGCTATAAGAAAGAAGGGGACAAACTTTTATCAGGGTCTGTTGTGACAGGACAGGGGAAAATGGTTTCAAACTAAAAGAGAAGAGATTTAGAATGGATCATATATAAGGAAGTTTTTTATGTTAAGCGTGGTGAAGCATTGGCACAGGTTGCCCAGAGAAGTGGTGCCCCATCCCTTGAGACATTCAAGGTCAGGCAGGATGGGGCTCTGAGCACCTGATCTAGCTGTAGGTGTCCCTGCTCATTGCAGGGGAGTTGGACCGGATGACCTTTAAAGGTCCCTTACAGCTCAAATGTTTCTGTGATTCTATGATTCTACGAAAACTGAGCATTCCCTTAGCTGTGAGATGTCTGTGTTTAGACCTTTTCAGGAATTGTCTTCTTTATTTCTTTATGCTGTACCTCATTGTCACCAGTCAAGAAACAGACAACAAACACAGGAGTGCATGGATATCTCTGCCCTAAGAGATCTGTAAGGTAGATAAAGGTTTTTCTAGATTAATTTATATCCTGGGAAAAAAGCGAGTCCATCTTTCATGTATACTGGTGGGGGTTACATGTTGAAATCCGGATAGAGAAAACGTAACATTTCACCTGGGGGTCACTGCTTTTGTATGAGTCTTCGAGGTATCTGTGAAAGTCCATTCAATTTTACCTTATTAGGTATAGTCAAATAAAAGATCTAGGAAAACCTCTTTCACAAATTCAGCTCATTAGCAGTGTTTTAATGGCTTTTTATGCAGTGCTGCAGTGTTGATCCCTTTCTATCCACTTAATTTGCAAAGGAAGGTGAAGACCCATGCCTTTGTGCCGTTGAGAACTACCCAATAGTACTCTACTAAGGAGTAGCACGAAGATCCTTCCAGAAGTGCAAAAATAGACTTCCAGTCAGAAACTGAACCAAGATTTCCAAATTCATATCTCAACAGTGAGTGTAGAAGTGCACACAAACCTTATTTGGAAAGACATTTATTTCCTTGTGTGATCAATAGGGAAAAAGTGGGGAGACTTGCATTATTTCATGGCAGCTCCACAGCTTCCAGCTCCGTGCTTGGGGTGACTACTGCTGTTGTGCCAGTACACCAGCAGAGCATGCCATTGCCAGCATGGATACTCACCTCTTGGCTAATACAGACTTTATTTACCACTCAGCAGCCACGTTCAGAACTTCATTATGGCTGAGCCAGCACCTGGGAACACAGATCCTCTTCCATGCACTCGTATTTCTTGCACCTCGTAATCTCCATTAGAGGTCCTAATATGCACATATTCCATGTTCACTTGAAAGAAAATATAGATACAAGGGCAAGATTGCTTCCAGGCCTCTGAGTTATGTCAGAATATGTTCAGGGTCTGGGAACTGAGGGCTCACCATAGAATTCTCCCACCCACATAGCACTGATGCACACGTTTCTGCACACATATAAATCTCAGAGTAGAGAGATCCCATCGTTTGTGGAGTACATGCAGTTGAACTTTGGCCTCTATTGCTTTGACTACAGCAGAAAACAAGGGTTTAAAAATAAGGAAATGTTTGCCTCTTGGAAATTTTCTGAGCAATTTATCTAAGAATTATTGATGTTTCTAATTTTGTTAGCAGAGGGAGGATCATCAGTCACACTCAGAAATGCCAGCACTGTGCTGATAAATCATAAAGTGGGAATGAGTGTTTAATGAAGTTGCCAGAAGAAAGATTTGCTGCCAAAATCAAAGATACTGCTCTATCTCACTCCTACTCCTTCATCAAGGAAATTTCCAAGAAAATTCTGGCATTTCTCCAAGGTTGTCGTGTGTAGTTTTTCTTTTCTTTTCCTTTTTTCTTTTTCTTTCTTTCTTTTTTTTCTTTTCTTTTTTTTTTTTTTTTTTTTTTTTTTTTGAATAATTGGAAACCAACTACAGAGCCAGCTTTACTGCCAACCTTCAAAAAATCAGAGGAATGACAAGCTATGGGGATAAAAGGTTTCACAAAGCGTTATGAGATCACTGCAAGCAGTTCCCATCTGATCACAAATGAATGAACGATGTGTGGGTTTGAATTGTGTTCCTGATATGATGATAGTTACATCTTTCATTTAGATTGAGATCAAATGAATCTAATGAAGTGCTGGGTGGTAAACTGGTGATAAGTGACTGTTTTATCATTCTGTAGAGACTAATGTGAAAACATCCCTATTTGAATTTAACAAAGTGACAGATTGTAGAGCACCTTGCATGACATATATACTGTTTCTTCATGAATGTCTCATTTTCCTAGAGAGTTCATTAAAAAGCAGTAAGTCTCATGGGGAGCACCCTTCATTTAATACAGAAAAAGCAAGTTGAAAATCTGAAGTTCTATGTATGCTTTCATAGTTAACAATTTCTTAATCTTTTTTGGAGGATTCTTTTGGCAATTCACAGGAGGATCCCTGCCTTGCTCACTGATTTAAGTGACTTTCCAGTGAAGTCATTAGAACATTAAGATATGAGACATGTTTGGTGGAACAGGATGTGCTGTTATTATTGAATAAGTAATTTGTATGGTGATTTTATATGGCACTTTGCAAACAGCAGGCTGATTCTTCAGCGTTTATGTTGTTTCTGAGCAGTGGATCTTCACTGATTTTCATAACACTGGTAGTAGAGAACAGAATTAGGAAATATTATCTGCCTGAAATGAGTGGAAGTGGGGAGCGTTGGGGGAGTGGGTTGGGACACAAATTATCGGTGAACAGAGAATTGTCAATTAAAGGTGTTTTCAGGACATCTTAAAAGCTATATGTAGCACACAGCAAGAGGCAGACATTTCAAGCATGAGGCTTTTTATTTTTCCTAAGGCACGATACCAAGAATGCAAGAGATTAAGGTTACTGTAGAAAGAAGATTGTGTGGGGTGTACCACAAGGAAAGACATTGGAACCAATAAGGCCAGAGACTGAGATCTCTGTTTTTGAGATTATGATTGCGTAAATGCATAGGCTGCATGAATGGGTCTGTGTTGTTGACCATCACGTGACAGATGAAATTTCCATTAGCTACAGGCAAAAAAATCTAATCAGAATCAGAATCTTTCCCACTCACATGTACTTCCACTTCTTTCCATGTCTGAGAAGTGTTGTTTTCCAAGAAAGCAAATCAGATCACCAATATGTGAATCAAATGCTGGTGGTGGTGCTGTAAAGACTTCAGAAAGTGCTCCTAGTGGTAGCATTACTGATAGTCCACCATTAAGACAAAAAGGGCAAGATGAAGTTATTGTGGATGAAGTGATAATATTTTGCTGGGAATCAGATGCTTATTTCTTTTGGATTATTTCAGTAGAGAGAGAGATGCAGAATTTGTTCTATAAATGTCCTCCTTCCAAGGTTTCCAAATCCTGTTGCTTTGGTCGTGACATGCTTCATTTTTAGTATACTGTTTCTGCACACTACATGACGTGGGAAACATCAGTGCCAAGAGACATTAGTAGCAGAAAGAGAAATAGAGAAAAAGTGAAAAGAAATGATATGGCATGGGTGTTTTCAAAGATAATAGAAAATGTAAGAATGATGGGTTTTGTTCTAAGGAGCTAAGAAATAGAAAAGTAAGAGATAAGAGAAAAGAGAAAACATCAAAGAAAGAGCAGAGCTCTATACAGTAACATGATAAACTGAATTCTTAAGAGAAGAAAAATGGGTAGAGGTGCTGAAAGTCAAGTACAAGAAAAGAGAATTGCAAAATGAAATCTCAGAGAACTGAAATCTTGAGGACAGCAGAGGCAAAAGCAAGCAGGCCCAAAAATGTAATAGGAACAGGATTTTTGTTTATTTACAGTCACTAGGAAGTGACAGTTTGTTTCATGTTGTGTAAAATCTGTTTTCCTGTGGTTAAACTTTAGAAAGAAGCTGTCTTGTTTTGACTTTGACTTTCCAAAAGTGATACAAATTGTTTGCTGTTCGCATGATGAAACAAAAATTCATTTGTCCAAAAACAGTTATCTGATGAACTTTGTTTACTTCCTCAGAGGATGTCAATAATGAAGGCAGAAATGCTGTTAACCCGTTCATTTTTGGAGGAGTTCATCTCAGTTTTATGGGAAATGATTTTTGGTGGTGGCACAAAGACATTCAAAAAGATAATTCAGATTTTTCAGTCTAGCTTCAGTTCTAGTTTTTATACACTGTTGCCCACTGCACCTTATGTAAGGATATGGACATGTCCTGATTTTTTACATACACGATTATTTTTATTTTACTTCAGGAAAATTAAATTATCTATACTGTGACTGCATGGCAGGTATCGTTACAAGGGTTCCTTCCCAAAACAGTATTGTTTATATGAGCAGCCACTGCTTACACTTAATATGGAGAACTGCTAGGGTTTTGCCTACTTATAAAAGTAATAGTAAGAGGATGCAGATTATACAACATGTCCATACGTGTGTGAGAGAGATGGACACAGAACAGAGAAAATTATTTTTGCACTTAATTTGTAAAATGTTTTTCTATGCCTCTTAAGGCAGTTTGCTTACCGACCTTTACCATGTTGTTCAAGCTTCAAATTCATTCCTGTTGAGTAATTTCTAAAATCAGGCAACACACCATGTTTTACAAGAAACAGCAGTCGGGTATGACATGGCCCTGTTTTTCACAGCATGTTGTCAGGACTGGACATCATTCTTACTTACAAAATGAGCACAGATCTTCTAGCAACCATTATATCGTACCCAAACTAAGTGTTCCAAAAAGATAGTACACAAACTATGCTTGTAGGTGCCAGAGAAAGCAGTGTGTCCACGTGAAATGCTAGTTGTTTGCCCCAGTACCTTGGGGTGTCCTTCCAGGCCGCTTGCCTTATAAAATGAAGAGAAGCTGGTACTCCAAGGACATGTCACGAGGAGCCCAGCTCTGCTCAGTTTCACCTCTTCCCTCTTTCCATTACTTGTGTGAGAAATGAGGTGCCGGAAGAATGCAAATGAGTAAAGCTAAGTGAAGAGCTCACCTCTCCCATGGAGAGCACTGGGAATGTTGGCTATCTTCTAAAAATGGATATAGAGCTTCTCTGAAACTTGTCAGCAAGAGCAGTGCAGGCCTCACACGTATGACAGTTTTCTTTATGCTGAAGTGGCTATGAAGGATATACCTCATGCTTACAGAGTTGGAAGAGACCTTTACAGATTATCTTGTCCAACTCCCCTGCCATGTGCAGGGACACCTACAGCTAGATCAGGGTGCTCAGAGCCCCTCCAGCCTGACCTTGAATGTCTCTAGGAATGGGTATCTGCCTCCTCTCTGGGCAACTTGTTCCAGTTCCTCACTGCCCTGATTGTAAATAACTTTTTAATTATACCCATTCTAAATCTCCCCTCCTTTAGTTTGAAAACATTTCCTCCCCTGGTGATATTTTAATTCTGGATGGGTTGAGTAGAGTCACATCCACCATCTGCCTGGTGAGTGGCATGAGTGTCATCAAGAACAAGAGAGGATATCATCATCACTAAAGCTAGTTGCTTTCCTGTTGACAAGAAACTTTTCAGGAGATGCAGCGAATTTTATGAGTTAGTGTTATGACTGAGCAAGTAGTCTGGGTTTCTGGACCACTTTAGGGGCAGCTGTTTTTTCAATACCTTGCCTGCAGCATGAAGAATTTAGTTGGGAATACAGGGAAGAGTTTTTAGGAAAAAATAGCACGTGTTGCCTTAAACTAGTATCAAAATGATATTTTATTTTGTTAGTGCTGAAGTTCAACGTAACTTCTCAAATAGAAATCAAGCTATGACTCATCTGAATGAAGTTACGAGACACAAAGATTTGTCTTCCTACTAATTTTCAAAAAATAAGAAATTATTATGAAGTTTTATTTAAATTATCAATTTAAAATCTTTGCAAAATGAAAGTAACTTTCTGTACTGTGGTTTGGAAAGGATCTAGCTGCTTAAGCAGGATCCTTTCAGATGTAGGGGCTGTAGGCTGCGCCATATGTCACTGGGAGGATATTTTCTCATACATTCACAGGAAAATCTTGGGTTTCAACGACAAATTCCTTTAATGTAGTAATATAGAATGAAGAATAAAAGTGGCTAGCCTCAAACTTCCCTAAACAGCAAGGAGCTAAAACCATGCCATATGTCATCGACTTCCACAAGCGATGCTGAGCAACCGAAAATCACCCTGTTCTGCAGTATTACATACTGCCCCAAGTCATTAACACAAAGCAGATGGCTTTGTTGTTGATTAGAGCTGGTTAGAATCTGAAATTCCCGATCCACAGGAAATTCTGACATTTATTTTCACTACAAATTGGAACAAAACATCAAAATTTCCCAGTGGGATGGAAGTTAAAAATGATTTGGAAACACCGAGTTATTTCATTGCTCTGGTAATGAATTGTGTTATCAGTAATGTCAAAACTACAGTAGTACAAAATTTAACACCTAATATAAAAGTCAAAACAAAATTAATAGTAAAATAAAGTCACCCTGAAACTCTCAGCTTTGTTAAAATGAAATGATAAAGTTAAAATGATAAATTCTGACATTTTTCTAGAATTTTTTTTCGGAATGCAACACATTCCCACAAAGCATTTTGACGTCAGCTCAGCTGCACTGTTGGATGGAAATGGGTTCTACTGGAAAAAATGTTCACCCGTGCTGCTCACAGGCTCATCTTGCAGATACAGGGATGTAAGAATTATTGGAAACAACATGCACAGTGAAAAAATCAGTGCTTTCTCTGCAGTTAAAAAAGTTCTTTGAAAGCGGTTCTCAAAAATTCTTGCAATCTCTACAAAATTACTTTAGTCTTAAATGTCATCTCTTCCTCAGGTCCCTCGTGTTCAGACACACTGACAGCACTAGGTGCTGGCATGGACATTCGTATTCATGAAGTGGTAAACTCCAGCATTAACTCAGTGCATCATGTTTCCACCTCCTTAACAAGGCTCTGGTCCTGGCTGCCAAAACCTCCCACTCCCATTCTCCTGTTGCTTACTTTCCTTGAGAAAGTTCCATTAAATTTCTTCAATATGGAACAAAACCCCTCAGTTCCTTTCCAGGTAGAGCATCATTCCTTTTTCCATCTTTAAACACATCATGTTTGGCAGTTAATGGCTCAGGATTTTTCAGTATCATGCTTTCATTTTATCTGTCAACACCGAGTCTCTGCTGTGGGATAGGAGACCATCTGTTAGCAATTTTTTTAAGGGTAGAGTAAGCACAAATGTCACTCTTTGGGAGTCACATGCTATTTATTTACAAAGATAAAAAAATCAAGATCATGAATTCACATCAGCTTCTCCTGTTACTTTGTGCAACAGTAGCTTTCTGCTTCAGTTTCCACTCCCTCCCACCAAGATATTGCATATATGGTTACATAAAGGGACTGCGCGAGATGTAGGACAGATTAGAAACCCGATAAATTGCTGCTAGGTGAATTTGATGACGGGTCTGCTTGGGTGCACTGGGGAGGGTTATGTTACTGCTGGTGAGTGCCTTACACAAAGGGCAGGAGCACTTCAGAAGAGAGGAGAATAAACTGCATTCAACATAGCTGAGATGTGAGAATCAGGATAAAGGCAAATTGAAGCAAGGCGGGAGAGGAGGAAGGCTCTTCTAAAGTGCCCAGGCCCTTGTTAGGCACCAAAATAAATGGTGTTTTTTTCTGGGAGAGCTCAGCTTGCTGATTACAGATGCTTTTTGAGAAGCTGCCTATTACACTGGTGTCCAAACAGAAGATGAGCTTCTTTTGGGAAGCCTGAGGTAAACTGTGGTTGAAAAATGTGACCTTGAGCATTTCAGAAAATATAGTCCTGAACAGAGATGTTAAACAAAGGAACTTCAGTCTCCTAAGCTGATCTCGTAAAAGAAGACAAAATCGCTGTACAAAATGTGTGTCATTCAGATCTTGAGATATGGTCTCCTGTGGAAGGAATGCCGTGAGATAAAGCCACCCCAGCTGGAATGGGCTGAGACATTCTGCCAGCTCCCCTGCAGTGAGCTCAGCACTGGTGTTTATAAATGCTGCAAGTGTTCTGTGTTTAGTGAAGCTACTGAATGCAGCAAAGACTGGAAAAACGTCCTCCTAAGGATGGTCATCCTAATGTACTGTGTTAGCAAAGTCTCTGTTGTCCTTGGTCTTGAAATACTGGGCAAAGGCAAACATACTTCTGCAATAATACTCCTTCTGTACAGTTTGAAGAAATCAAATCTATATAAATAAATATATATCTAATGCACAAAAGGGTCATCTCAAGTCTGCCAAGACAAAGAGTTAGTCATTTTAAACACCTGATATGGCTCTACCCAGGATTAATGGAAAAAACAGTATTTTATTTCTTACAAAGCCTATGGTGAGCTGCCGTTCCTCAGCTCTCCATGAAAGAATAATTATGAACCAAAAACTACATGCACGTCGTCATGATTTTTATTGTAGTGAGTTCTTAAATGAAGAGGAAATAAAATGAAATAGGGAGACTCTTTGGGAGCCTGGGAAGAGGGCTTAGCCAAATTTGTGTGAGGTCTTCTTTTATTTGATTTCTGTTATCTTTTTTATCTCCATATTTCTCATTCAACAGGGGAAATATTACAGTTAAGCTGTGCTGGGTGGGCGCAGCCTTTGCTGGGCAGTCCTGTAGGATGACTAATCAGCACATACCGCATTATTTTTCACATAGCTCATAGACTGATGAGTTACTTCTCACTTCCCAAAGTACTTTGCATAAATCCCAGGCACACAGCAAGTCTGGATGCTGGGGTCCCTTCACATTGCACAGGGAAGCATAGGGCTCAAGCCTGCTCTTTACCCCTTGAAAGGCCATTGTAGGGTTTGGGAAGACGGACTTCTTTATGCCGTTCCATTAGTCACTTCTCTGGAAGTCTTCACTACTTGTCTATGCCTATGTGAAAACAGAGGTTATACCTAATTGAGTAGAAAACCTTCCTAAAGAGCTCTTGTTGAGCTGCTCTTTGAAGTGGTAGAGATTGAAAGGTCTGGAGCACAGGTCTTATGAGGAATGGCTAAGGCAACTGGAATTGTTCAGTCTGGAGAAGAGGTGGCTCAGGGAGACCTTATTGCTCTCTACAACTGCCTGAAAGGAGGTTGTGGCAAGGGGGGGTCAGCCCCTTCTCCCAGGTAACAGCAATAGGACGAGAGGTGATGGCCTCAAGTTGTGCCAGGGGAGATTCAGGTTGGGTATTAGGAGACATTTCTTCTCAGAAGGAGAGGTAGTGCAATGGAAAAGGCTGCCCAGGTAGGTGGTGGAGTCACCGTCCCTGGAGATTTTCAAGAAAAGTGTGGATGCAGCACTCAGGAACATAGTCAAGGCGTTGGTAGTTGGACTGGATGACCTTAGAGATCTTTTCCATCCTTAATGATTCTGTGACCTCACCATCTGTGTGGGTTGGCTGCTCCCTGACTGCCAGCAGCTGGAGAGCAGACCTGGTTGATGTTCCTGTGCAACCTGAACCTGATGGGTCGTGATGGCGAGACAGAGCCCATTATGTGTGCAAGAGCAGGGATAGTTCTCTTCAGCAGACAAGTTTATATGAGCAGGGCTTTAAAATGGAAAGTGTTACCGACCATGAACACAAGTGGACTTACTGCAGTACACTGTGCATATCTGCATAAGGTCATCTTTCCCCTCAGCTCCTAATACCAGAAATACACCTAGTCATATCATCCTGTACCACAAACTCAGCCTTGCAGGAAGCAGTTTGGAAGCAGACATCTCCTCTGTGCAAGGGGGCACGAGGGCATTAACCCTCTGAGTGCTTGTGTCTGCAGCACTGCTTGCTAGTCACAAAATTATTCCAGCCTAAGATGTGGGCACTGCTGAGAGTAAAATGATGAGCTTTTATCTAGTATCTGCCACTGATGCTGAAGACCCTCGTAGTAGCGCATTAGCATTTATTGACAGAGGCAGTGCCTTTCTGCTCCTTGTCCTCTCCCACTCCCCTCTCCAGCTCTCATTGCTAAAATGCATGGAGGAATTACGATAAAAAGAAACAGGAGACGATGTGGAGCAGCTGTAACATTTCTCTGCAAGGGTAAATCTGCAGGGATAAGAGACTGGGCTTTTGATGTTCAATATCCATAAGCGTCTCCAAGTTTGCAACTCATGAACACTGTGCAGCTGCTCCTGCTTGGGCTGCCCACCCCACTTCAAGCAGAGCCGTAAAGGTTTTGCTGTCATTTCTTGTCCTTGGTTTCTCCTGGGGGCTGTAGCAGGAAACCCAGGAGCAAGTGCTGTCCAAGGGGCACCTTCTGCAGGGGAAGGTGCCTTTGAGGGGGCTGGAGGACAATAAAGTTCTACCCCATGCTGGATGTTTCAGGCATGGTGTACTTGTTATACTGCACTGCAAATCTGTTCACTGCTCTTCCTTGTGAATATTCATAAGAGAATGTCAGATTTTTTTAATGAATCTTGCTTGTGAATTTTATCCATTTTTTTTGCTGTTTGCCAATATCATCAGATAAACTGAGAGTGGCAAGGCTGAGAATTTTAATCTGCATGAATATTTTTTGAAGCCCCTGTGTGATTTGTAGTAAGTTGTATTTTCTTTCAAAAGTCTGTTCTGAGATACTGCTCTAAAAAAAAATGGAATAAAAGCAACAGAACAAGGGTTCGTTGCATTTCTGCCCTGTGCTTGGGCTGTGCTTGGGAAGGCTGGATCAGCGCCGATGTCCATCTGTGCAGCGTGCTGCGCTGCTCGGAAAGGTGGTCCTGGAGAAACCCATCACTACTTTTGTTTGTTCTCTTGGAACTGCCATCGCATTCTGATGGTTGAAAAGCTCTGCCTTCGATCTCGTGAAGACTTCCACACCTAGGCCTGATTACACTTAGCTCTAAATACTTGACGTATGGAGCATTCCCTATGACATTTCCTACAATAACCAGCAAACAGATTCTTCTCATAGCAACCACCCAGCAGTGGCATTTTCCTTTCTGATCTTCTGTGGGCTGAAATGAGATTGACCTTTCCAGCCACAAATGCATCACCAATACCTTATTTTGCCAAATAATTCTGTCCTCACAAATAAGGCATCACAATCTTTCTGTGTCGTGTTGTCCCACGCAGAAGTCATTCATATCCATTAAGTCAAGTCTAGCACTGTTGTATCATAGGAAGAAACTGCAAGTAAACATAATCATTAAAAAACAAATCTCTTTGTTTTGTATACCTCCAGTATTTATTTTTCAGGATCGTCAGTGCTTTCCTTTGCCACTGATTGCCATTCACTACTTACTTGCTTTAATTATTTGCACCTCACAATTTATTAGAACTTTGAGAGATCTACAAGAGGTGATAAAAATGTGGGGAAAATGCCTGAGCGGATTCAGCTTTATTTCTCTCTTTGCATTTATTGCTGCCATTGCTGACTGGAAGTCTCTTAGCTCTCTGTGCTCTGCCCATAATCCAATCTATCCTGAAGAGGCAGGCAGCAGTTTACGAAGTGATTATAAGGATCTTTGAGTGTCCTCGAGGATTTTCTGTACTTGGCTGCAAAGGCATTTTGATCTGCTGTTGATGGAATGGGCACAATAAATCCCATCGTTATGGCTCCTAGAACAGCACCTATTAATAACTAACAAGTCGGAGGGCAAGGACCATGATACAAATTCATTGCAAGTGGGCTCAAGAATAATTATACGGCTTTTGACTGCATTGCCTGGTGTCACAGTGGCTGCAAGTTTCCAGCCCTTGCTGAACCACATATGGCTGGTTCTCCCTTCGTGCCTGGAGAGCACAGAATTTTTCCTGATGGCGATGTTTTGCAGCTACCAATAAAATGCAGCGCATTCTGTTATCCTGTCTTTTTTTGATTCCTTGGTAAAAATAGATTAGACCTGCAGCTATCTGCAGCTATAAATGCATCGTTTTTTGGTTGAAACACATTGTTGGTTATCTCATGAAGGCCAGAAACCAGATACTATTTTCATAAGACTCCAGACTGGAAGTGCGCAGGCTGAGCTTTGCATTCTCAAATATTTGAGGTATTAAAAAGCAGCAAGGGATTATGCTGCTAATGCCAGCTCGCTCCCACTGCAGCTGGCTTGTGCGTGGTTCAGAGATCTTCCCTCCCTCCTCCAATGTCTGCAGAGCATGCAGCCCTGGGGCTGTGGGGCGGCTGCAGGCTGCAGGCATGGGTATATGCTAACTGCTGTGGGATTTTGCTGGATTGCTTTTATTAAACTGGTGCCACTTTAAACTAAGCCTTGCCACTTCACTTGCCCAGGTGCTTTTCCATCCTGCTGGAAGTCCCTGCTCCTGCCATTTTCCTTAGCACAAATGTGTCTAATGTGATCTGTGTGCTCTGCTTGCACCCATGTTGTTTACTGGGGATTCCAAGCAACGCCCACTGAAGGCAACACAACACTCAGCTGTTGGACTGGGTCTACAGAACAGGGACATTTTCAGGGTATTAAGAGCTTGGATGACTGAAGAACTATATGGTAGGTTTTCATCAGGAGGAAAGGTAATAGAAAAAAATTATCTCTGAGGTGGCATCTTCCACTTTCCAAGTGTTTTGGAGATCCTTCGGGAAGAAAAGACATAATTTGGATTGAGCTAGTCGTGCAGACCCTTGAGGTGGGCAGGAGACGGAGGAGCTCCCAAGTGGGCAGGACTCCTCAGTGTGTCAGCCTCCTGTCCATGAGCAGGGAGCATCCAGCATCCTCTGCATCGGCTCTAGGAGCTCAGACATGCAGCTGGTGGAGCCTTTGGAGGCATGGACAGATCTAGGACGGATCCTGCCATCTCATCCCTGAGAAATAAAGCTTTTAGGTTGCTGTGGTTCAAGAACATAGGAGATGAAGGAGACAATCCTCCAGCTGCCTTGAGGAGTTAAAATTCACCCTGTGCAAATTCAGCTTCTTTCCACAGGAAGCAATAAACATCGGTTAGGGGGAGCCCCTATTTCTCTTTCTTAGTGTCACATAGGAGAGGCAGGAGCTGAGCTTCAAATAGTAGTACATTTCTCACTAGCTGCTGCTGTCACTTAATGATTCTGTTTTATTCTGTGTTTTTTTAAAGTTTTACCTTGATCTAGAAAGGCCATTTTATTGAACATTCATTTGCCACTCCAGGCATCGTTCATAAATCCATCTCCGCAGCTCAGAGACTCTGTTCTGACAACAGCGTGGGAGTCTTGTATAAATTATTTTGCAATTCTACTTAACTTGTCCACACATCAGATTTTAGTTGTGACTGTCATTCCCCTGATAAATTCTCAGGCAGGCTTCTGTCAACAAAGCGTACCTCCCCACAATGCAGGTATAATGCTTAACTTCCAGGAAAAATGGTGGTGCTGTCCTTTGGAGCCAACGCACCCAGGCTCTGAAACTTAAAACCCAAACACCTCCACTTATTAGTAAACCTGCTGCACAGTGCGATACGTAGCAACTTGCCTTAAATAAAATATAATTAAAGTGATTTAACTGAAATGGTGGAGATAAAAGAATTTTTCTCAACGGTTAATTTCAGTGAAATGAATTTCCGATTCTGTTGTCTGGATACTTGGTTATTTTTCTCTCCCTTTTTAAAAAAAGGTTTGTTTTCAGAGAGTCATGACCACCCAGACTACTCTTACTTAGTAATAACTCCAATTTCTGGCTACAAGGAGAATTTTAAACAAACAAACAAAAAAGACCAAGAAAACTGCCCCATAGTTTGGGCAGGGGAATCCACCATTCATAAAATCTTCCCAGATTTTATCTGCATTTGAAATAAAACGGGAATTGGTCCATGCCAAATAAGAGAGGCAAAGTATGGGCTGCTCTGATTGACTCATGAAGATGCATCTAGAAGTTCTTTGGAGCTCCTGGTTTCTGTGCCCACGGTAGATGCACTCTGATCCCATTTTGGAGCAAAACCAAGTAAAAGCAATTATTTGCAGCAGCCTGGTACAAATAAATAAATAAATAAATAAAATAAAAAGCAGCTTTTTTGGGATGAGGTCCCTGAGCTGGTTGGGTTGGCTGGAAGATGTGCTGCAGCACACAGCTACTAGTCAGCCTGCACCTCACATCACCCATTGCTTACATGGTGATTTAAAAGGGAAAGTAGGATGGCAATAAATTCAGTGTAACGACAGTTCTCCACACTGTGAAAGTGCAAAATAAATAACATGTAGGAGAGGCTTGTTAGCTTTTTCAGAGTATACTTGCAGTAGGAGACACTGTAAAAACTTTCAGTTGATTCCCAAGTGCGAACCATCGTCAGAAAACTCCAGTACACTGTTCTTTTGGAGCCTTCAAGCCAATTGTTATTAATAATTACAAATGTTAATAACTTTTATAACTAAAATGAAGGGTTTTTTTCCTCTGTAGGTAATATTTTGACACCAACATGGGAAAGCAAAACAGCAAGCTACGCCCTGAAGTCATGCAAGATTTGCTAGAAAGCACAGACTTTACAGAACACGAGATCCAGGAGTGGTACAAGGGCTTCTTGAGAGACTGCCCGAGTGGACACTTATCCATGGAGGAGTTTAAAAAAATCTATGGGAACTTTTTCCCTTACGGGGACGCTTCTAAGTTTGCGGAACATGTATTCCGCACTTTTGATGCCAATGGAGATGGAACAATAGATTTCAGAGAATTCATCATAGCCTTGAGCGTAACATCGAGAGGCAAACTGGAGCAGAAGCTGAAGTGGGCATTTAGCATGTACGACCTCGATGGGAATGGCTACATCAGTAAATCAGAGATGCTGGAAATCGTACAGGTATGTGCTGCTCAAAGGCACCCCTTCGCCTCCCTCGTTCCAAACAAATTATGGAGTGATGCCAGAATGAGAGCTGAGTGAAAAACTGTGGCAGCACTGGGGGCTGATGTTCTGGGTTCTCTGTATAATGCTTGAATGTAAAACGTTATTTCTTTTGGCAAAGATTTGTCACAATTCATCCTACAGCATTTGATATCCAGTCTAAGTTTTTCTGAGTGATACATTGCATGGGAAGCTCTCCTCCAGGAGCTGTGTTGTGCCGGAGCGGAGCAGTTAGCCTGCTGATCGGTGTGCTTCTGCCCTCTGGGAAATCACTGCCAACTAATTACAGTTAATTACAGTTGGACCAAGTAGGTATCTTAGATTAACCAGATAGCCTACTTTTAAGGAAGGCAGGCTCCCTCAAAAAGAAATCTGCTTAGAAATCATGTTGTTATGAAAAAACAGCCCGTGTATTTTAAAACACATCTGTCTGTCTAATTCCAGCATGGTCTGCATACTTAATGCCGTACCAGCTATCTTCACATTAACTTGTCAGTACAGATAAACCTTCTTTGGATAGATGAAGTTTCCATACACTACTTCTTCGGATGCATTTTCTTTGCTGTTAATAGGAGTCCCACCTCATTCTGTCTTTCTCTAACATGTTTTTACCCTTGGGGTACATCACTCTACTCAAAGCTTTAAAATGTTTTTGGTACAGTAGCGTATTTACACAGCTTGAGTCTGTGTAATGCTGCATTGTTTTTTTAAAAAAAAGCCTGTTATCAGATCCTTCATTTCATTGGTAATTTTGCAGTGCTCGCTATGTACTGTATTATTCAGATTTGTATTTGTACTGGAAATGAAGGGAAAAGAATACACACAAATTACAGCCTGTGATGGCAAGCTGTGTGTATGGAATCAGTGTAATGTGTGATGCCCTTGTCTTTCTGTCAGGGATCTTCTGTGTCCTCCAAACAGTAACAAACACACTTCCTCAGAGCAGATACGTGGCTCGGTTGCAAATGTAGACTTGTTGTGTTGTTTTCCACCAATTTTAGTTTGTGTTCCAATTTCTGGGGTAAGAAGCAGGGCTGCCCTGAGTGAACAGACACCACCCAGTCTTGGTGCAGTGGAATATTTACATTAGAAGAAACTCTATTCCTTCAAATCTTCCACCCCCACAGGCAGGGTAACAGGCTGCCAAACACATTTTTTCTAGCTATACTTCTCATCATGAAAAACAAAAAGAGAATCCCCAAAGAACTAAGAAGACACAAAGCAAAAACCAAGGGATCCCAGCCCTAGCAAGTGCCTTCTCCTCAGAAGGAGACACACCAAAGGCTGCCAACAAGTGTTTACAGGAGGCCTAAGTGCTCAGTAGCAACGTACATCCCCAAATCAGAACGTTTACAGATACAGAGAACAAGGCCACAAGTGTGTTCATATCAAATTTAAAGTATCAATGGCTGGGATCTCTGTAGTGATCCAAGCAGGGACCAGCAGAAATAGCAGCTTTTCCTGGTGATCACAGATCTGCTCACCAGCATGCTTAGAGGCTGAAATGCTTGGTCTCCTTCGTCGTCATCTTGGTACAAAATTATAGCACTATCTTTTACAGCCACGCTGCCACCACAAAGTGAACCTACAGTGTAGGAGGCAGTGGGAGCCCCTAGCTCCTCCCTATTGGGTAGGATTACCAAGAGAGTGGTGAGGTGCTGGCACAGGCTGCCCAGAGAGGTTGTGGATGCCCTGTCCCTGGAGGTGTTCAAGGCCAGGTTGGATGGGGCCCTGGGCAGCCTGGTCTAGTATTACAAGTGGAGGTTTGTGGCCCTGCCTGTTGTGACTGGAGATTCATGATCCTTGAGGTCCCTTCCACCCCAAGCCATTCTATCATTCTACGATTCTATGATTTGTTGCATGGTTTCTGAAAGTACATTCACCTGATCTGAAACCAGGCAAGAAGTGCCATTTCTTGCTTTATCAAGAGGTTCCTTTGATGTACAGTGATCAGCTTTATAAAAAAGCAGCTAGTAACTATCACTTTCATTTATGAAAGATGATTATTTTTTTAATATGGAAAGACAGGATTCTGTATTGAATGTCTTTGTGGATGCCCTCAGCTGCTAATTGTGAAAAACAGAACTCTCTAATATCTCTGATATATGTCTCAGAGGAACCTATTACAAGTCCCTTATCTAGCATACATTTGCATATTGATACAGCAGAGTTTACTATGTTTTCATCTGGATTCTTGTTTGAGACAATATATCAAAATGAATGCAAAAAAAAAAAAAAAAAAAAAAAAAAAACAACCAATTTAAAAGTAGTTTCATTGAAAAATGCTGCCCCTATTTACAGCTCCAGGGTACCCTGGGATTACAGCATCTGAAATAATGTGGAAGAGAAGCATGGCAAGCTTCTCATCATTTTCAGTCTGTTTCCTTTGTGCTTGGAAAGCCATTTCTCCACAGCCATTTTCTCTGTAATGCCGATGGTTACTCACATTTTCCTTCTTAGTACCAACAACAGCACTAAGAACAGTTCAGAACAGCTTTTTGAAGCCACTCCAATACTACTGCCAGTCACAGCACATCTGCAAAGTACTGCAGGAAGAGGCTTCGTAGCCTGCCCTCCTGACCGACCTTGCCACAGATTCTCCTGTTCTAGAAATGCTTTTCACGCCTCTCATGTGTTTACCCACAATCTGAATAGCTAAGAACATTCAAAAATAACTGCAAACCAGATAGAAGCTTTGTTTTTGTTCCCCTGGCTGAAATTGGATGTATTTGGCAAGACTCTCTTACAATAAAACTTCAAATAAAATATGGAAGCCCTGCGTTAGGGGTGGATTTTTTTCACAGTGTGGAATCATGGGATTCACGGTAAGAGTCCTAAGCCAAGAGGTGAGAATAACACTTCCAGTTTAACACAAACAGAGTATACCCATTTCACCTGCTGGGCCAGGAGGAAACAAAAGCTGATATGGGAAGAAGTAGAAGCTGATACAGCTTTCAGTAAAGACAGTATCAAAAATCATAGAATCATAGAATCATAGAATGGCCTGGGTTGAAAAGGACCACAGTGATCATCTAGTTTCAACCCCCCTGCTATGTGCAGGGTTGCCAATCCCAATGGGATTAAGAGGAAAGCAATTTTTTCAGGTTGGTTATTCACTTCATGAGACTTCTAGCTGTCAAAATTAATTTTGATTGAAGAAGAAGGATTGCCTCAAAATCTGTGCTGTCATCATTGCCATCACTGTAAGGAGCACTTTGACACTTCGCCAGCTCCAGCAAGAAAGCATAGACCTCAAGGAGATTTCTGGACAGTGTTTAGCAGTGCCACTAACTCTACGCTGAGCAGCAGCTGGGAGCAATCTGTGGTGAAGAGGCGAGACTTACACTAAAGCACCCACTGCAGTTGATATAAACTGGTGGAACATGACAGGGAAGAGCTCAGGGAAGAACCAGAGTGGATGAAACTGGAGCCTGTGCTCTCTCTTAAAACCCTTCCTTAGTGGCATTCAGGGGTGCATGGGAGCTGAAGAGGCCTTCCTGGCAGAAGTCCATCTGGGAAATGATAAATGACCAGCTCCAAATCTTGTACTGTTTAGTGCTACCAGTGGCTTTCTACTCCTGCGCTGTGAGGCTGAGGAATAGTTCTCCATGTGGGCTGGAGCTCCCACAGCCTTTCAGTGCCAGATTTTGCAGCCCAGGGATGGCACAGCCAAGTTCCACAGGGTTATTGCATGAAACCAGCTTCCTTTGAGACTTGCCTTTCAAACCAGTAATAAAGAGCTCTGTGTAGCTGCAGTGAATTAATATGGGGCAAATCTCTAGATTCTGGATCAGTTTTAGCTGGCTTTTACTTTGGGAAAACTTCCCACTGAACTTCTGAGTAAGGACAGAAGAATTTGTCCAGAGGAACCATTTTCAGCATGAAAGGAACGCTTACTATGTTATTCCCATCTGGCTTTCCTAGAATATCTCATCTGTTATTCCCTTCACACGCCTCTGTGAAAAGGACCCTGTGGGATGAAGTCATCTTGAAGAGCTTTTTTTTTTGTCCTAAAAATCTGCATATTCTTACTATGGTTACTTGGACCAGAGTAAACACGTCTGCACTGCTGCTCCAGGGCATTCCTCCCACACTTTCAATACAGACTCTTTGCTTTGCTGTCCTCTCGCCCTGAGCAAGGGAATGACCTCTCCACCTCTTCCTCCCTCAGACAAAAGCTAGACAGCTTAAGATGCTTACACATGGCAGCTTTATGAGCCTCATCTCTGCTCTAACCCCTGAGAGGCTCACATGCTGATCGGGATGAGGCAGGTGCAGATTCTTACTGACCACCTTCTCCTTTTTTTTTCTCTTCCTCTATTCCCTCCTTCCTGCATCTCCCTCATCCTGATGTCCACTTGCTCCCATGTTCATCCCTTCTACTATTCTCTTGATCATCTGATAGTCAAGGCTGAGTGGAGAGTATCCCTGTCTGTTCTGCATCTCATCCTATCGCACCCTGAATCCCTTGGGACCCTTTGGGCATTCCCACAGCGTAACTTATGATGATTAAAAGAGTGTTCACCACCTTCCCATTCAGCCAGCAACTGACCATGCTGAAATGTTCTTCCACTCTGGTCTGTAACCAGCATTACAGTCTCAGGAGATGGGAGACGAGGAAATCTGCAGCCTTGGCATTGCTGACATAACTGAAAGAGCAGATGTTTGACTGCGCCAAGCATAAGTGATGAATATCTAATTAAACAGATAAATGGCTTTCTTAGGGTGTTTATGCTTCAAGTTATTTAAAGGCTAGGCAGTTTGAAAGGTGAGATGGCTCTGCCCTCAGAGGAGAAGCCAGTGAGATGGCTGAGGCAATGGGTGCTCATTGGTCTGCACATAGAATGTGCTGCTCAGCGGTGACCTCTAGATGGTGAGCCTATGCAGAGACGCTCCTGGGGCTGTCCCCTGGGGGTCCCGGGCCGGAAGGTTGGAGTGTGCCAGGCAGAGTGCTTTCATGGATAGAAAGTGAGGCAGAGGAGGGAGTTTCAGTGAGCCTTCTAGGTCCTGCAACAACGACTCAGCCTGCAGAGCAAGAGGATGAGGTGAAGAGACCATCACTGCTTCTTGTTTTAAAATTAACATCACCTCTCTTTTAGGGGCAGCTAGGATCATGTGTGACTAATAAAATTGTCCATGCAAAGAACCACAATGGGTGGGACCAAGACATGCGTTCTGTGTGGAACAAATTATGAATGGTGTTTTTCTAGCTCTGTAGGCACACAAGATGGCCACCTCACTGCTGGTCAAGCCTTCCTTAACTGTGAGACTCAGCAAAGGCGGGGATGAGTCACTGCCCTCCCACAGTCAGGATGCTGACTGAGGGTGGGGAAGGCAGATGGGTACACAAGGTGGGATGAGGGATAGGAGAGGTGAAGACAGAACCTGGGTGGCTGAAGTGCTGAGGGAGGTCGCAGCACTGAGATAGGCCACAGCACTGAGATAGGCTGCAGGACTGAGATAGGCTGCAGCACTGAGGCAGGCCACAGCATGGAGGTGGGCTGGAGCATGGGACAAGACCTTGGTGGTCTTTCTGCTCCCCAGGTCCCGGGAGCTGCCAGTGCCTGAGTGCTCTCCAAGTGATAAATTCAACCAAAGGCTGAGCTCATAAGGGAAAATGTAATCTCAGTCCAAACTGAGATTGTGCTCAACTATGACTAAATCAGGAAACACATTATTTCCTAAATGAGTATCCCACTGAAGAGGGCAGCTGCATATATGTGTCTCCCTTCAGCATCCACAGAACAAGTCCCAGCTAATGTTTCCAGGGTATTTTCTGCCTATTTTGGTCACCAGGAGGTAACCATACCCCTACACTAACCTAATGTGCTTCTTACCAGCTCTTTGCTCGTGTCATATCAAACAGGCAATCTATAAGATGGTTTCTTCTGTAATGAAGATGCCGGAAGATGAGTCAACACCAGAGAAAAGGACAGAGAAGATCTTCCGCCAGATGGACACCAACCGTGATGGTAAGCTCCCTCCAGATGCCAGGAGACCCCTCAACCTCACTGCTCCTCCTTGTCCTCATGGGCAAAGCCATGGTGCCTAGGATCCCTCTTCAGCCCTTTGCAGGCAGGCTGCCCTACTGTCTCTGGGACTTAGAGGTGTGTGATGCTCAGAAACACTGCTCAGAAGCCCACATCCAGGTCTTCAATTTTCCACACAAATAATTTTTTTTCTTGTCAGTTCATTAATTTCACACTAGGAGATGGTAGTCTCAGAATAAACACCTAAGTTTTTCCACTGACGAGTCGAGCATTGATTTGCCTGGATTTTAGGTTTTTAAAAACGCTTGCCCTTGTTGTCTGCTCTCACCAGGTAGGGTGGTTGTTGAATGCAAAATAAGTGAAAACTCCCTGCACTTCTGCCATGCACCTCATCTTCTCAGTACTTTGTACGAAAGTAATTTGTATTTCCTAAAAAAAAACCTCAAGGAATTATTGAACTATGGGAAAAATCAATGTGGCTGTGGCCTCTTTTCAAAAGGTGAGGTCTCTCCATGGTCTGTGGGAGCAAGCACAAGCCCCACGTGAGATTCTCAGGTGACTCAGTCTCACTTCTGTCATAACCAGGGCTTGAATGTTTGACCTTAGCTCAACCCTACCTCAGTGTAGGAGGATTTTGGCACTCTCCTGCCTTTCTTTAAGGCGCAAGGAACCACATGTTGCTGGGGGAGATGTGACCCCATGTCTTCTCACCTGATCAGAGTATTTCTTACTACTCAGCACAGGCCCCCCCAGCAAGTGCTCCTCTGTGGGTGCAGCCACCATTCTCTCTCCATCCTTCCTCCAAACCAGCATTCTGAGGAAGGGACCCATCTGCCATGCACCCCCAGGGATTTCCCTTGCTCCCTGCCACTTTCCTTCCACCACTCTTCTCTGCAGGCTTGGCAGGTGTGCAGTGACAGTCCATGCATGCTAAGTCAACGTGTCTCTTTTCTAGGAAAACTCTCCCTAGAAGAGTTCATCCGAGGCGCCAAGAGTGACCCATCAATAGTGAGACTCCTGCAGTGTGATCCCAGCAGCGCCGGGCAATTCTGAACCCAACCTTTGGATGAATTATGTATCCGCTTTTTTTTTTTCCTTGCCAAACAACATTCATGGTAGTGTTGCCTCTGTATGGCCAATTATGCCTTCTTTCGTGGCATCTTATAGCTTCTTTTGTTGTGGATTAATTATAAGAATGCTGAATTGCTCTTAACGATTTGTCCAGAGCACAAGCAGTACTGTTTTAAACAGATATTGTGGTGTTATCATTGTTTTAAAGATTTTTTTTTTAAACATGTCTGTTTTGGAAAGTACACTTGAGAAGGACAAAACCAACAACAAATCCTTGGCAACAAGACATAATGACAGGTTTTGGGTTGCTGCTTTAGTAGCTGAGTATTCACCCAGAGGACCTGAAAGTGTAGCAGAGATTGAAGCAAAAGGGTTATGATGGGGTAGGACTCTCCTGGGATCTTCTCTCCTGCCCAGGAGGCACCAGTGAAGCTCAAAGACAGGATGACAAATGTGCACGACTGGTGAGGGCTGCACTGTCTGCACCCCTGCACCTACGCTTCATTGTTTCAATGCTGTGAACATTTTCAAGGTTGTAAAGGAGAAGGAGGAGGGAAAAAAATAATGCAATTAACAGTTTTTACTTGGTTTACAGTGGCTGATTTCACATGGCTTTATCTGAACATCCAGCAATTTGCAGTCCTGATCCCAAAATCCACAACTGACGATACCTCTTGCCATTTGGGGTCAGCAAAGGCAGACATGGATATTAAAAACTGGGTATTGACAATGAATTTAAGGGAGATACATGTTGAATGTGAAATCTTCAGGTTAGTAATAAAGTAGTTTCTGCTAAGGAGAGCGGGCATTCAGCCAAGGAACTGATGCACACCTGCAAGCGGCTAGACCTGAAGCAAACCAGCTATTTCGAATGTTCTCGTGTAGTACGACATTCTGGGGGTGTTTTTGTCTCTCTCCACGTAGCTAATGCAGTTTCCAGGCCTGCTCCTAGGGGAAGGCTGTCATCAAAACTTGTTTTAAGCGTAAAATTGTAGCATTTATATTTCCTTCATTTCAGTGAAGTTCACAAGTCTGTACTAAAACAAGGAAATGGTACGCTTTATGGTATATTTATATATATATAAATTAAAACAGAAAAAAAAAAAAAACAAAAAAACATCAGCTCTGAAAGAAATGTTGAATGTTTATCTTTTCGCCCAGATGCAGGAGTTCTGAAATTTGCTGCTGCAAACCTTTATCCTTCAGTCAGAGTTGCTGCTTTCCAAGCTAGGATGCAGACGGGATTTCTTGGTAACTGTACAAGTGCTGCTGCAACAGAAAGGCTTTAGTGACTGGAGGCATTATGCTGACTAAATTGGCATTAATCTGTCATTAGCTGAAGGCTGCTCTGTGATCCTGCTGGCGAGGTGTCCATTGTGGGCAATACACAGCCATGGGGAGCCGTGAGCTTGGCAGTGTGACCTTTGCCTGACAGTCAAGGTTGGCGTTTCGTCAAGTGACCTTGTAGATGCTAATCCCCAGTAGCCTTAATTTAAAATAAACTAAGTAAAGTAAGTCTGCTTTGCAGATGATGATTCACTAAGTACTAACCAGGAGTCGTGAAAAAGTAGCAGTGTGTGAATTATTTTTTGTTGAACACTAGGTAGCATGTACAATTAAGAGAGAACAAATTCCTAGGCTTAATTTCTCACGATCATTTCCTTTGCCAGGTTTAATATGCAAGGCACATTAAGATAAAATGAAAATAAATTTAAAATGGCATTGTTAATCAGTTGTACCAAAGCGATCGTGAGTGGCTAACTCAGTAAATATCTTCAGGCACACACCTTTCTCTCAAATGACTGCAGAAAGCCAACCGAAAGTTTATTCCCGTGACACGAATTAAAATCCTGAGCAGAGGTGTGTGGGGGAAAGTGAGAAGGCAGAGAGGCCCAAGCACATAGGTGCACAGACATGAACAGATTGCAATACTTCTAGCGCTTTCAGCTGTTTTTCAGATGTTACGAGCATCGCAGGCACATTTTGCACCGATTCTTACAGTTGACGAAAATGTTCCTTAGCTCTTGCTCCCTGACCTTGTCAGGTATCCCCTGAACAAATCTCACCCTGCAAAGGAGAGCCTGAGCCTGCCTTTCCCTAGGAGAAACCTGTGTCCGTCACCTCCCCACTGCTGCCGCCAGCAGAGATGCTGCAGAGCACCTCCAGGCTCAGTGCAGGCCTCCAGCTCCAGAGCAGCCCAGGCCCACAAAAGCTGGCATTTGCTGGGGATGAATTTGAAAATGTGATTGTAACTTTTAAAACTTTGCCTCTTATTTAAGTGTCTGCATTCCATTTCTTTTCAGTTTAATGAGACATTTCTGGCCCAGAACCTCACCTCAGTTTGGTTTTCTTGGTAGTTTTGAGATTTCACATGTTGGTGCTGTACAACGTGTGTGTGAGAGCACAGCCTGCGGTGTGACTGCAGACCAGTGGAGATGTAATGCTTTCCACAGCTCACAAGACCTGCAAGGGTGGGAGGTAGCTTACAGCTGCAGAGGACTTAGCTGGAGATAAAAGTATTGTATAAACAATTACAGACTGAACTAAGGTTATTCTTTCACCTGACTACTGCTGTATTGTTTTAAACTATTTACTGTCCCTTTCTTTCCCTGCATCTGCATGTACTTTCAAAGTGAGCGGTAGCTGAACTGGTTATGGGAGTATCTGCAGGCCTCAGAGCAGCAAAACTGCGGTGCTGCACGCTGTGTAGGGGCTTTCTGCTTTGCTGCCATTAACATTTGCAGTCATTACTGCTTTCGTAACCCTTTTGAAAACAAAATGACACACCCCATATAAAATAACACAGCAAGATAGACGCTTTCAAGAGATCAGTTAAAAATACTTCTGGACAGGAAGGCTAGCAGACTGTATGTGCTATTGCATGTCACCTCTCAGTTTTGTAGATACACTGTCTAATAGTATTGTGTGTGGAAAAGGAAACCTTCACTTGCGCATCATCCACATGAATTAATGAGTACTTCCAGTCTCTAGACTTCATCCACAGAAAATGCCAGCCCCATTTTTTCCATCATTCCCAGCTTGCCAGGTTCTGGGCCAGAAGATGCCAAGCAAAGTCCATGGCTTTTGTTACTTGCAACCCCTTGTAAAACCAGCATGTGTGTGTTGTTGTGAGCACTTACAGCTTGAGAGGGGCCAAGAAAAGATCTGTTTTGACATTATTTGGAGACCTTTAAGTTCAAAGCAGTGAATGTTCCTGAGATAATGGTGCTGTGCTGTTCTTCTTTGGAGCTTTTAGGATTTTTACGTTATTGCTGAGGCATTTTGTCCTGTGTTGCTCTCTGCTAGAAAGCACGATGTCCCCATTTTCAGGACACTGCAGCTTAAAACACTAAGCCAGACGTGCATGGCTTCTGTGGCTGGAAGAGGTCTGTATGCAGAAGCAGTGCCTGGGGGCACACAATGTGCTCACCCATCCCCAACCCCCATGAGCTGAGCTGTGCCCTCCTCGCTGATGGAAAACGTGCAGTGCTGAGGCTTAGCCTGGTTTTCTTGTACTGCAGACTAAGTTAAGTCGTATTACCTTGCATTTGCTGTGGGCTGAAAGCACATGCATGAGCAGAAACCTGGGCTGAGCTGACTCATGCAAACTCGGTGAGCGGTGGTAACCTGATGTCGAGCCCTAATCCGCAGACTGAGCTGAGCTGAGCGCGTGGCTGTTGGCCACACACCGCTCGGTACATGTGAGCAGGGCGGCACGGTGACAAGTGGCAGGTCCCTGGGGACACGTGGCTGCGGGAAGGGAACCCCTACGTGTAGCAATGTAGCACAGTTGGGATGAAGGGGGCATCCTCCTAAAGTTTCTTTTTGAAGCTTGGTGTAGGGGTGCAAAGTAAAGTGAGCTGACAGAGGGCTGAGTGAGACCTTGTCCCGAATGCCGCCATGCCAGCACCTCCTTGTGCCTCCCTCATGGTGCTCCGTAGGTTTCATGCAACCAGGCGGTCTTTGGGCTCAGGAATTTGTTGTCCAGGAACTGGTGCAAGGCCAGTGGAGAAGAACATTCTACCTGCCATTTGCACAACTATTCAGATGTGTGTCATACTGGGTGCGATCTCATATAGGAGTCTGGAAGCGGGGGAAGGCAGTATCCTTGGTATCACAGGCACTCAGAAACAGAGAAACTTGGAAAGCTCCAGGCAGCTGAGCAGGGCTCCGAGTTTTCCACTGACTGTGCAGCAGGCAGACAGGGTACAGAGCAGCAGCATGCCAGCCCCACAGCTCTGAGATAGGGCATCTTCTAACTGAGCTGCTCTGTCGTGTGCATGCAGTCAGAAGTGCTAGCAAAATACTCTGAGCACCTTTAGCACAAATGTGCAGCTGCAGAAGCAGAGTAGCTCTGCTCTTCCTTGCATGGCAGCAGCCAAGCTGTTCACTGTGCCCCAGTTAGGAAACGCCATATGCTCCTCCTGGGAGCTGTTGGTTCCACTTCTAAGTATAACTGCGGGCAAACCTTTCGGGCAGGATCTTTCCTCTCGGCTGTGGCGGACAAGGGGAAACTCCATTTAACTCTCAGAGCTGGAGTGACAGTCTGCAGGCAAGGGAAGGTGAGAACAGCTGTTTCAGGTGCACTGAGGAAAAAAGGGGCTGTAGATTGGTGTGGGAGGCACTGACATTAGGAATCGGGACCATCAGTGGAGTGGTTGTTAGATCCTTCTTGCACTGAGAACAGCAAAACAATGTCAGATGTGAAGGGACCTCCTTGTCCTTTGCAGAACTCATCCCTGGTTACGCTGGGTGGCTTGGTTGGCAGCATCCCTTGCTCCAGCCTGGTTCTTGTTGCTGTTGGCTCCAAATTGTTCATATAAGATAGGTATTGTTTCAGGGACAGGCATTTTCACAGGATGAGAAACACTCTCCATACCTTAACCAGAACCAGCCAGGCAGGCCAGATGTGAGAGGCTTCTGGGAATACATAGGTCAGATTTCCTCATGGCTCCCACACATTGCTATTTAATATGTAGTTGGGATCAAGATATCACCTGTAAAATGTTGGCTAGTGCACAAGAAGCAAGGAAAAAAAACAGAACTTGGGTTGTCGTGAGCGATGTGCAAAGAGCCATGACAAACAGCGAGTCGCATCACTACCTTTAGATCTGGGTCTGAAGCCCAGGGCAGAACCTCCCCATTAGCTACAGGCAGCGCAGAAGAGTTCCTCTGCCCTTACCAGCCCGTGGGACCTCCTGGGCCCCAGGTCACCACAAGCTGAGGCTGGGGACTTGGGGTCCAGGCATAAGGGTGCCATCTGGCCACCCTTTCCACTGCATTCACTTGCTGCACTGCTGAGACACAGCTGAGATCCTCCCCTCTTGCCCTGACCTGGTAGCAGAGATGCTCCCACCCTCCCAGGGCAAGCACTCAGGCTCTCTGAGCCTTGCCCCATCTCCCAGCTGCCATCCCCACCCTCACTCTACAAATGAGTAACAAACACATGCCCATGGCAGCCGCAGGAGCCAGGCTTAACTCAGATAGAACGACTTCTGTTTGGTTCCCAGCCTTTGGCCCTCCTGCATGCACCTTGCCAACCACACTATTTATTTACTCTTATTAAGTAGTGGTGGTATTAAACATTTCAAGAACACGCCGCACCTCTGGAACAATGTGGTTCTCATTACCATTGATGTGTTTGCTGAGGCACTGCAGGCTGAACCTGGCCAGTGATTGCTTTCTGCTCGCATGGTTTATTCCACAGAAGGCTGATTTCTCCCGGCAGGAACAGTGTCTTCCCATGCGTCACCGTGCAGCATGCGGTACCCTGATGCTGCCTGAAGCATCCAGATGCTGTGGTCCAAAGGATAATTTTGGCAATATAGAATAAGGTCAGGCGGAAACTCTTCCTGCTGCCTGTCCAAATCATGTATTGAGGGTGCGACCTCTGCTCCTCTCCTTGCCAGGACTGGGTCTGAGCAGTATTCAGGGCTGTCCTCATATTCCCCCACTGAACGGGATGATGGCGATTAGTAAACCCACCTGAGAAAATCCTCTTAAATTCTTATCTTCGATTGTGTTGTTAATTGGCTGCACTCAGAGGGAAGATTAATGGATCCCACACAGCTGTCTGGGAGAGAACTCGGAGTTCCTTGCCATCAGCACCAACTTTTCATTCCCTATCATGAACTTCTTCCTGTTTCCAGGACAACCAAGCAGTTTTTATTAGGATCTGAAAGAAAAGGCTAACAAACAAATAATCCCCCAAACCAAACCAAACCAAACCCCACAGTTTCAACGTGACGAGGGTCTGAGGGAGCTCACTGGTGCCATTGTTAGCCATTAGAGTGCCCTACAAGATCACGTTTCTTTGGCATTTTCTGGTTGATTTCCTTATCCATGTTTCAGTTGTTTTCTTGCTTTATTGTTTATTTTGGAACCTCTCCGATTCAGCCCTGCTATTGCTCAGCCCCTACGCTGGCAGAAGTCTCAGTGCCAGAGCATTACGAGCAAGGTGGGCTCGCAGCGCCTACTAAAAATGAAGTGCTTAATGAAGTTAGGGATTATTTTTGTTGGCACGTTTCCTGCAAGAAGACTGAGTTGCATTTCAATATGCTTATTTCTACCACTTGCTCACTCCAATTCCATCCACACACTCTGGTAGTTTCTATTTGTGTATTTTGTGCTATTTTGCACTTGAACCCAGGGTGACCACTGCAAGTACGTTCTGACAGAAGCACTCGATCTTTTGATTTTTAAACATTGCTCAGTGGATGACATAATAGATGCAAAACTAAATAGATATAGATTTGACTGTGTACATTTGGACAAATAAGTCTGATGCTGTAGAGGCTAATGAGTGGCCAATAGCTGAATGAGTCCAAGTGTCCCATTCCCATTGAGTTCATGGCCATTCCATGGGGAGAGCTCTCTCACTAGTGCCCCCAGGCTGCTCCTGCACCACAGCATAGAGCAGAGGTACCAAACCCAATTTTAAATAAGCTGCCACGGGCAGACTCACTGCAGCAGCACGGAGTTCAGCATGTCCTGTGTCTTGGCAAAATCAAATACCTCTCTAGAAGAATTATTTGTAAGCAAACCTACATATCCTAAGAAAGACTTTTGCATCTCAGAAAGGAGAGGGACAACTATGAGTTAAATGAATTTGGTTCACATCGTTTTCTTATGGCTTTCTCAAACTGTTTGTGCCCCACGTGTAGTTGCCTATAGCTATTGTGATGTTCTCACTTTTCTCTCCACTTCTGTTGTGTTTTCCTGCGATGATGCTCTGAGACTCCAGCCAATGCTCACCGGGCAGCACCGCTGAAGGGACACCTGGCAGTGGTGCCTGCAGGAAGGCTGTGGGCAGTGCTCAGGGTTTGTCTCTGTGCCATTGCATGCTGTAGGAAGGTGTACTCACAGTGATGTGTGAACCCCACCCCCACAAGGAGAGCAGATGACCAAGTCATAGGAAGAGACCGTGTGGCAGAAGGCCGTGTCTGTGTTTGTGGCCCAGCACGTGTCCCGTCCCCGCTGCTTGCTGCCAGCTAGGACTTGTCTGAATTCTTAGTGTCACAGCAAAGTTTTCTCATGCTGAAATGTATTTGTATCATGCAGCTTCCTCAGAAAAACACCCAAAAGGTGATCTCTCTCTGACTGCCCTCTCCTCTCGAGAAGCTCTTCTCTTCTGTACATATGATATGCAGAATGTATGGAAGTCTTTCCAGCATTGGTTTGCATTTTTAAGACTGTACTAATTAACGTGTGATACTATTGTGTTTTAGTAGTGGCATCTTTGATGTAAGATGTAAAAACTATTGAAAATGATTTTTTTTGTTCTCGTTTGGCTTTTAGAGCTAGCACCAAGGACTGCATGCTCACTAGGATCAGCCTTTCCAAGGGCCGTAGCTGCACACAGCGCCATTGTTTGACGTGGAGTGTAGTACCGCTTTCTCATTTTCACAGGGGTCAGTTCTGAGCGGAAAATTCCCAAGAAGTCTGCGCTTCTGGCTTTCTCTCTCTCTCTCAGACTCAAGCTTTTGGATCACGGGCAGATGTGAGACCCACACGGCAGTCCCAAGCCCTTGTCCCTCCCAGCAGCACCCATCCCCAATGCTGTTACCTCCGGTTGGGTTGATGCTGCTGGCCGCATCGGGACAACAGTTGGGACTAAAATTGCAACGTAGTCAAATGTTAGCCTGAGCTGCGAGTGTGAGGTCAGAGTCCCATTGGGGCGCTTAACATAGAGTTTGGGGTCAGTTCCTGTGGGATAGGGCTATCTGAGGGCTCTGATCCACATGTCTGGGCAGGCTCGGAGGGCCTCATGCCCACCCTGTGGGCAGGGCTGGCTCTGAGAGAGACACTTCTCCCGATCGTGTCCTGGGCCAAAAGGCAAGACATGCTGCAGCTTACCGATCCCTTTTCCTTTCTTTTTTAACTTTATGAAGGAGAAAGCAGCTCAGACTGCACCTGACAAAGTGACTGACTTCAAAAGCATGTTTTTCCTCATTATATAGACGCTCACAAAACAGCACTGTGTGGTTAAAAGGCGCGTTTGTGATAGTTTCTTTTCCAGTGCCAAAATATATAAGCAGTATTGTTCGAAGGGAAATAATAAGAATTTTTTTACTGTATTGTTATTACTGTTGAACAAATATTGTTTTTAAATGTTAGATTTTGAAGAATTTTGTATTGTAAACTGTTTTGTGACATGGTGCTTTTTCATACTGGAATTATTGATTGCACCTAAATATGAATTATTTTGTTTTCTTATATAAATATGTAACCTTGAACAATCTCGATGACAACCAATGTACGGTGGATACTGAAGGTTCACGCAAATTCTCCTACTGAAATCCCCTAAATGTTTTTTCCTACTAATAAATATTCTGCTGCAGCCAGCTACATGGATGTGCTGTTCTTCTCCTCCAACCTGGAGCTCCATAGCCCCCTCCTGCCCACAGCTGGGCTGTGCCCAGCTAAGTCAATTTCCAGAGCTTAGCTTGGCTTAAGCCATGCATGGGCACGGGCAGCACGTGGGAGGGCTGCCGGCTCCAAGGGTGGCTGTTTCCTCGTGCAGCCACAGGCATTTGCTTTAAGCTCCTCACATTTTTACCTGGGTTAAATTTGGAGCTAGGATTAGCACCAGGATGCTAAAAGTAGTTTAAATACCGTTGGGAGGTAACTGAGACCACTGCTTGTTTTCACCTCAGATTAATAAAACCCAGCTTATTTGTGAAACAGTGTGTTAACATCAGCTTGAAAGGGGCCAGAGGGTGGTGGCTGATGGAGCATCTGCTCAAGGGCTCACCCCAAATTCAAACCCAGTGTCTGAGAGCGCTGTCCAAACGCTCCCTGAACTCCGGCACCCGGGGCCGCGCCCACTGCCCCGAGCAGCCTGTTCCATGCCCACCGCCCTCTGGTGCAGAACCTGTCCCTAACCCCCCACCCGCCCCTCCCTTGACGCAGCTCCATGCCGTTCCCTCGGGCCCTGTCGCTGTCACAGAGAGCAGAGCTCAGCGCTGCCCCTCCGCTCCCTGTGAGGAGCTGCAGCCGCCATCAGGCCTCCCCTCAGCTCCTCTGCTCTGGACTGCACAAACACAGCGGCCTCAGCGCTTCTTATACGAGACACGAGCTGTAGGCCGCCATCAGTCTCCAGAAAATTCAGCCAAGCCCTACAGGAGGGAAGCTCCCAGATGAGGGGCAGCTGAAGCACACTCAGCTGCCTCAGAAACACGGGGCACTGCTGAAATTGCGGTGGTTCCCATCTGCTGCAGCACTTCTCGCCGCTCCTCTCACAGCAGGCAGAGCACTTCCAGCCACTCAGCCCCTAAAGCATTCGCATCTCAAGAGCCACTCAGTAAAATGACTTCCTATAAAACATTATTAAACCTCTATCACGGGCAGCGCCCAGGAAATGGGATTACTTTGAAGAGCCTGGTCAGTGTGTGAAATACGTAAGAAATAGGGCATCACACCCCTGTTGGTTGCTGCTGGAGTACAGGCGCTGGCTGCAGAGGAGCAGGGCTGTACTGGGGCTGGCAGCGGGCAGAGTGGCTGCAGGAGAGGATGGGGTTCTGTGGTTTCCAGTGCATCTGAAAGAAAAACCTCTTTTGCTGTCATTTAGTCAGCCAGACACACCAAGCTATCGAGCACCGTGTGCCTCAGTGTGTGATACACCAACCGATGACAAATACTTTTCACAATGATTAGGAAACACCAAGTTTTCCAAGAGAAAGCCCTTGTTTGAAATCTTTGGCAGCTGTGAGAACACTCCTCAACCCAGACACAGGTGGATGAGTTCCCCCCTGGTGGGGAAGGCGATGTGTGGGAGTAAGTTGACTCTTCAAGCTGGCTGAGATTGCTGGCTAATTGACTTCTTCCCTCATCGCCTGGGAATCTTCTCTGGGAAGAAAGATGTTAGGGTTGGCTCTCGCAGGACAGCTCATTCCAGCCAGGACTTGCCCTGAGCAGGGGGTATCAGCTCTGATCTCTGCCACCCTGCAGCACAACAGGGCTGCCCCATGCTGCTTTCACGGCTTAGGTGTTTTTGCCTCCTCGGCTCTCATTTTAAAAAAAAAAAAAAAAAAAAAAACAAAGTTAAATGGTGGGAATCAAAATGGTTGATGAAAGTGTTTTACTGGAAGAGGCATGGGCCAGTATGCGTCAGTGCCTTGGGCACACAGGGCACAGTGGGAGCAGATGGGGGTGCCCTGTGCTCACGAAGGTGCTACTTTCAGAATTTCCACTGGGTTCCCAGGACACTCCGACATGCCAGGAGATCAGGATGGGAGAAAATCAGCAGCTCACCTTTGCCTCCATTAAAGATGTCCACCTCTGTGTCTCTCCACTGACTGTAGGACTCCAGTCCCCTTTAAACGAGGTGCGTCTGCTGACATGAACACAGGCTGCAAAGTCCAGCCACCAAAGGAAGCAGGTGACTGCATCTCTTTTGGTTGCACCCTGATGCAAAACCCTGCTGACATGGAGGAACCTGTAAAGGAGAGGTGCTCTGAGGGCTCCAGGCATGCTTAAGCCCAGCCTATGCCATTTCTAGACTTGCCGTAGACTGCCAGGGAGGAAGGTTCTGCCCTAAGTCTTCTCAGGAGTTTAACTCTTCTCCTGATTACTTTGCCTGAAGAGCCAGATCTGGTGCATCAAGAAGGATTCTCTTTCTTACCCACTTGTTTGAGATCAGATTCCTCCTTCCACTTGAGAGTTTTTGCATCTGAATAATTAAGATGAATACAATAATCCTGTCCCAGCACTCTTTGAGTCCTTCCCACCGAGGCTGGACAACTTCACCTCGACACTTAAATATTTGATAGAAAAGTGGTGAGGGAGAAAGAAAATGTATGCCTAGGAAATGGAAGACTGAAATACTACTGAAGTGTACAACAGATTAATTTTCCTTCCCCTCCTATTAATCTCAAAAAATCGACTGAAGTGCACTTCCTCCGTTGGGATTCCTCTGCCAAGTTTGCTTGGTTACAGATTGAAAATCTGGGGCAAACAAAGGAAGAGAGAGAATGATTAATAAACTCACATCCATTTTGCTGATGGAAAGCTGACCTGAACCTATCCATTCCAGGGGAGCTGGACTGGGACCGAAGTCACACCACTACTCTTACACCACAACTAAGCCATCTGTGTCACCAGTAGGCACTACCTACAAGTGTAAAAGCTGTATGCACATTTTGGTGATCATTTTTTTCAGTCTCTGCACTTGTTTTCTTGTAGCGTAGATTCCTACTTTCCTCTTATTGCAACATTTTCTGGGCTCACACATAGGAACTCCATCCCCACATCACAGCAACAGAAATATCTCATACACAGGAATATTTATTTTTTTTCCTTCTTAAAAATGTACAAAAAATAAAATAACTGTATTTACAGTTTATCAAACCCCTCTCCCAGTTGCAACACTATTAAGTTACATCAGCTATTCCTTAATATAAAAGCACACTATTTATACATAGTTTGTTGTGTATCAGAGCGAGGGCTTGTTACAAACTTTGGCACAAACACTCGTTTGTATCTTGTCTTAATTCATAGGAAATGGAAGAGCATATAAACATTTCATAAGCTTTACATTTAAGGCCCTAAGATACTCCTTCCCAGTTTCATACCAAGTAACATACAGCTTCTCTGACAGCTGGAGGGCTGAGTTTTTACCAATCATTTGAATTCATTTATAGCATTTAATCTGTCCACAGACTGAAAGAGGAAAATGTACAAGAAAGGCTCTTGATCTCTGAATTCCAATGACCAATGACTCAATGAGAGAGAACACACAGAAAAAAAAAAAAAAAGAAGAGAAAAAAGCAACTACTTTGTAGTTAACATCCAGTGATAAAAAGTCCTCCAAAATACCTTGATGGGAACACTGCCATACATCAACGAAGCTTCGCTGCAAGGACGCACTACATTTTGGGGATATGAGCACCTGGCTGTGTAAAAGGAAAGTCAAGTCTGAGATTTGGCTTTTTATAGCAAACGATCAAATGGACGGACACAGTGCCAAATCTGCAGCAGGAACCAAGGCCGGAGCTTAGAAGGCTACTCTGCCTTTTGCACCTCTGTCATAGTCTTTCACACAACATCTACAGACACTGCACTGCTCTCGCTCTTTGTATGGAAGCAATGCTGAGCAGCCTCGAGGCTGCACTAGATTCCAACCTGTCCTCTTGTAGAAGGAAGTGAGTTTTGTTCTCTCGAGTAAACAACCATAGCAGTGCCACAAAAGGAGGCAACAAAGTCATTCCTGTCCGGTGCTAAACGATAGCCAAATCTTACTTCCACTCAACTCTTCATATTTGGAAGACACAGCATTAATCAGTCTTCTTCATGAAACAAAAGCAACACATACATTTTAAACAACAGACAGAGACTTTATGCTCCTTGTGGCCTTTGAATGGGTCCTTCCTTCAGAAATTTGCACTATTGGTGCTGGTCCTTCCCCAACACCGACATCCTGATTTTGATCAACAAACCCTCGGAGGTGGTGAACTCCGAGAGCTTTTAGCTTGCCATGACCAGCACTCAGGTTCAATGCTTCTGTGGCAGCCGATGCTGTGACTGACTGGGTGCAGGGTGATGTGCTCTTCATAATTATTTAAATGCTTGTGATGCATTTGTCATATGGAGCAGAAAAACAAATCCTCAGGCCCTGGCAGATAAATAAAGTTAATGGAGATCATCCCTAACTAGCTCCAGTAGCTGTTCTGAAATATTCTTAGTGCCTGGATAAGTTCTACCCATCCTCCTCAGCCTTGCTCTCCCCAGTGAGACTGTAAGATGGAGCTAAAGGCAGGAGAATCAGCTCTCTCGCTACTGACCAGGAATTTGTACACTTAGAGATATATTTAGAAAAGCTTTCAGTTAATCTTGGAAACAACTTTCCTTCCTTGGACAGTGCCTGACCTAAAGCTCCTAAAATGGCATTGGAAAGGCAGCTCTGCTCCTTAAGCTCCAGCATTTCCTGCAGACTTGCAGCTTTTGCTGATCCTACTCTGTGGGTTCTGGTGGACAAAAGTTTGACACAAACCAGCAGTGTGCCTTGCAGCCCAGAAGGCCAACTGTACCCTGGGCTGCACCAACAGAGGGGAGGCCAGCAGGGCGAGGGAGGGGATTGTCCCCCTCTGCTCTGCTTTCGTGAAGCCCCACCTGCAGTATTGGGTCCATGCCTGGGGCCCCCAGTACTGGAAGGATGCAGAGCTGTTGGAACAGGTCTAGAGGAGGTTGTGAAGATGCTGGAGCACCTCTGCTGTGAAGAAAGGCTGAGGGAGCCAGTGTTGTTCAGCACTGGCAAAGGCTGCCCAGAGAGCTGTGGGTGCCCCATCCCTGGAGGCGCTCAAGGTCAGGTTGAATGGACCCTGAGCAGCCTGAGCTGGGGGGTGGTAGCCCTGCCCATGGCAGAGGGTTGGGGATGGGTGTGCTCCGAGGTCTCTTACAACTCAAGCCATTCTGTGATTCTATGATACTGCTCCTCAGAGCTGGACGTTGCAGCATGCAGCAGAACCTAGCTCTAATTACCAAAGAAGAGAGATCCACTTCTGTGTAATACAAGAATAAAATACTAACAAGGGTGCTGGTGCTGCCAGGACAGTCCCATCCTTCTCTGTCAACCTCAAATTCTCAGTGACATCTCCTAATGCAGCACACCACAACCCAGTCCCAGCCACCACAGGCACTGATAGGGGCAGAAGCAGGGCTCAAATCCTGCATGCATTTACTGCTGTGCTTAGCTCACAGCCTCTGCTGGGACATCGTGACCAACTGAGAAATCTCAGTTAAACTCCTTGGAATCCCAAACACCGTTAAATAAGAGATAAATACAAGAACCAACAGCATTGCTCACAAGTCCTGTGTACTGGCCCCAGTTCTTAATGCCACTGTCAAAACTGTCCTATTTTGGGGGAGTGGAAAAGTATCTGGGCTAAGTAAGCAAAGACTTTTTATCTGAGCCTGAGCTGAGCAGAAATAAATGAAATTACCCTAAATCCACTGTATTCCCAAGATGTCCATCCTTAATAAATGTAGCAAAAGCATCTTTATTGGAGTATGTGTCCATAAAAAGACAATGTAATTACTACACGGGTCTGCAACAGGAGCAGAAAGAGCAGACAACAGATGAGTAGAAAGGGAGAGAAGACAGAAAAAACAGACACTTTGCTTTCCAGATGCATATGGATTGTGAATGTGATAGCCCTGACACAAGTAGCAGACAGCTTTCATAGGCTCTGGTAGCGCAGGAGCTTTGACAGGTCCTGACATTTCTGTTTGAAGACCAAATTTTAATGGGATGCTATCACTAATGAAGTTAAGAAACTGCAAGAGCTTGCAAGACAATCCATGCAAAAATATGATCAAATCAGACTGGCTAGCATTTCCAACTACTTTGCTTAGATGTAAATAGCTCCCCACAGCTCAAACCACTAGAGAAGGAGCCCATTAAACTCAGCAGTGCATCTTTACGTCATTAGCCAGCTAATGAAAAAAATACTGTGACTAAGTGAAAAACAGTCTTCAGAAGGAAAAACTAATAAAACTCTAAACGTTGCTTGTAGGAAAGGCCTCCCATGTCTGCCTGTCTCATGGGATCCCCGCGCAATGCATGGGAAATGAAATGCTTACAAATTAAAACCACAGGACTGTTCAGTGTGTGAGGAGCAAGCTAAGACAGCCAGAGGAACTGGAAAGGAGAGAGACAGGTGCCAGGTTTGCGTGTGCTGGGGACATTCAGGCCTCGGACTCCTTTCCTGGTATGATTAGCCTGTAGCCCTTCTCTCTCAGAATTCCTGCGACAGATGTGGAACTTGATGGTGTGACTGCACAGTTCAGCCTCGGCTCAGATCCAGACTGTGTCAGAGGGGCCTATCTCTGCAAATTGGGTGTGGGCCACTCTTTCCACTGGTAAAATTGTTTCAGTTTCTATAAAATATTTACATCGAGCCCAAGTTTTTACCTCATTGAACTGCCCTAGGAATCAAAACAGAATCATTCAAAGGAGATACAAGAGCAAGCTCCCTAAAGAGTCTGAAGTTTCTTGCAGTCTAGAAGAATGCTTTAATGAGTAGTTTGCTGGGGAAAGCACCTTTCTCTCCACAGGTTTGAGACAGGCTCATTTCAAGAGCCCTCACTTCACCAAGAGAACAGAGAGAAGTCCCTTGTGTGCCTCTAGGCACACCAGACACAGGGGTGCCTCTATATTTTGGTGACAGCTGGATGGAGTGCTCAAGTGTCTACATTTGAGACCTTGGCACCAAAGGTGGGTCCCACAGTGACAGTGCACTCCGAATGCTGTAGCGCTGTTTGCTCCAGTATTTCAGTATAAAACTGGGTGGGCAGGGGTGGAGTGCACGAATGCAGACACAGTTACCAGATTCTCAGTACGCACTCCTTAACAGATTGCAGTAATCTAGTCTTCTAGGAAATATTCTGTTAAACCCTAAACCCAATACATACAAAAACATAGTGGCAATAAACGTGCCCACATACAGTAGTTAAAATATATTATTGCATATTATAAACATTATATACAAGGTTAAAATGGTTTCTTTACCATTTACTTACAAGTGACATTTGTAGCTGAACGCCTTACTTACAAGTCCTCATTGCTACATGCTGAGAACTACCAGAGGTATTTGGCAAGACTATACACTAGAGAGAGATAGTCTGAGCAAGTGAACTCTGTCAGCCACTTTCCCCACCTTTAGCACTGCACCAGTTTTTAGCAAGAGGAGAGAACTACTGGCAAAGTGATTCACATCAGATTTCTGAAACTGGACCAGCATGGCTCCTCACTATATTTTAGAATGAGCTTATCCACACTAAAGCATGGACTAAAATGCTGCATTTCACATTTGCAGTGGGTCATCTGGTTACAAATCTGGGGGCTGGTAACTGCTTGTACAATGGAGAGTGGGGAGCAATAAATAAGGGACCAAGTTAACTGAGTGGCCTTGTGCTTGACGAACCCAAGCCTGTATGCAGTGGGTGTGCATGTGCAGAACGGACAATATTTTCAAAGTAGTCTTGTAACAGTTTCTCTGATCAATGTCTGTCAACTTCCATAGGCATCTTCTGTTTTCCAAGAATGAAATGCTGTGGGTTCTTTATGAAAGGGCTGTCTGAGGCTAGATCTCAGTCAGTGTGATCTTGAAGCCTTCAACCACGCTTTCCATGTGCAGGATGAATGTGTCCTCATTGGAGTAGTGCTCAATAATGTTGTCATCCATGTTTACCAGGATGCTGGTGACGAAGGCAAAAATCAGTATTTTCACACACCAGAACAGTAAAAGGGAAAGCCATGCACTCCACCGCATGCACATGCTCCACTGACTTCAACATGAAACAGTAAGAGACTCCAGCACGTGCCAGTACAGGAACTAGATGGGAAATTATCATCAAGGTCTGCCCCATAGTTCCTTCCAGCCTTTGGATTATAGGTTGTGACTTGCGAAAGTCGTTAGATATGTGCCAGAGCTGGGACTTTACCCGCTTCAGGAATTGCCTGCAGGTGCACTCCAGATTTTGTGCAGACCCAGCCAGCATTTCCTGTGTGCGGTATCAGATCCCCCAAGTGCATCTCTTTTTCTACTCCCCAGCCATGCCACACAAGCCGCTCCTCCTCTGTGATGTGAGTCACTGACATGGGAAAGCAGTGTAATTGGTGCTGTGCACACAGCTCACAGAACTCAGCTCAGGTGCAAGAGTACTAGTACTGGATCGATGGGCCAAGGCAAACTGCATGAGTTTCAATAGGGCCAAGTGTCGGGTCCTGCATTTTGGTCACAACAACCCCAGGCAACCCTACAGGCTTGGGGAGGTGTGGCTGGAAAGCTGCCTGATGGAAAGGGACCTTGGTGTACTGATGGACAGTCGGCTGAATATGAGCCAGCAGTGTGCCCAGGTGGCCAAGAAGGCCAATGGCATCCTGGATTGTATCAGGAATAGTGTGGTGAGCAGGACTAGGGAAGTAATCCTGCCCCCTGTACTTGGCACTGGTAAGGCCTCACCTCGAGCACTGTGTTCAGTTTTGGGCACCTCAGTACAGAAAGGACATGGAGGTGCTGGAGAAGGTCCAAAGAAGGGCAACAAGGCTTGTGAAGGGCTTGGAGAATAAGCCCTACGAGGAGAGACTGAAGGAACTGGGGCTGTTCAGTCTGGGGAAAAGGAGGCTGAGGGGAGACCTTATTGCTCTCTTCCAATATCTGAAAGGTGCTTACAGCGAGAGCGGTGCTGGTCTCTTCTCACTGGTGACAGGACGAGGGGAAATGGCCTCAAGTTGCGCCAGGGTAAGTTTAGGTTGGATACCAGGAAACACTTCTTTACAGAAAGGGTTGTTAAGCACTGGAATAGGCTCCCCAGGGAGGTTGTTGAGTGACCATCCCTGGATGTGTTTAAAATCCGTTTGGATGTGGTGCTCAGGGACATGATTTAGCAGAGGGTTGTTAGAGTTAGGGTAGTATGGTTAGGTTGTGGTTGGACTCGATGATCTTTAAGGTCTTTTCCAACCTGAGCGATGCTATGATTCTAAGTGTATGGGAGTGTTTTCCTCACTCTTTACCATAAAGCGTTTCTTCCAGCAAACTTGGAAACTTGGAAACAGTGTTAGAAGGAAGCAAAACATGACAAGTTTCACCTTTCTTTTCAAAAGCAAAAGAAATCATCAGACAAAACATTGCCCTAAGTTACTGTTAGGGCCAAAAATAAATGACTGACTTAAAATGATGTTGCTAGAATATTGATGTTATTTAGCAGTAACAGAAAGTTAAAAGAGGGAGAAGTTAAAACAGATTTATGATAAAGCATAGTAGCCCAGCTATTATAAAACCACAGCTGTGATGCTCACGTCTAAATTTACTCAGCTGAAAGCCCTGTAGCAAACAGCGTTCTCCCTTGTGCTTGCCTGCCTTTCAGATTCAGGCAGTGGCCCATTTCTTCCTAATGCTGCAGGGAAACTCCATGCTGCATTCACGGCAAAGGCTGTGCCTTTCCCATACCACTCTCCACAATGTTATTAAGTACATGGCCTATACAACAGGCTTTACGCAAATACATTTTCCAAACATAAATACTGCTCCTTCACAGTAAGCCTATCAGACACAGGCTGGATGTTTCTTCTGCCACCGTTTGCTTTTTCCATAGACAGTAAGATTTTAGGTTGTGAGCAGGTCTCCTAAAAGTGTTTATACTGTCAAGCACAATGATGCCCCAGGCACAGTCAGGATCCCTAATGTCACAGTTAGTTTACTTACAGCTTACTTACCCCTTTTTGCTCTTCTTATAAAGTTTTGCAATCTTTTCCACTGGCAACCCATATTTCTCAGAGATCTGAAATCATCAAAACAAAAGAAATAAAGACTAATGAGGAATAGCATGACCTCACCTCTCGCTTTACATAAGGCAATTTAAACATTATCTCTGCAAACTTAGACAGGAGAACTATAAAGAAAAATCTTTCGCAACCACATTATACCTTCATTTAAGGATGATCTGGTGGAGAAATAATCCTAAAAATCTTCATAAAAAAATACTTTTCTATCCAAAAACTTGGGAGACTACAGTTTTCACAGATATGAGTCATCATTGCCTCAGCATTTCCTACTGATCTGCTTGAGGAATTAACACACTCCCCAGGTCCACATTCTACCCAGGAATTTCAATCCCATCAGCAATCTTTCTGCCTTTCCTTACTCTGACTTTCTGGACTCGTGGAAGCAAAGACTCCTCAACCCAAGGCAGAAGGCAGATGAGCAGCAACACAACAGGACATCGACTATTTCTCAATGGCATTTCAACATCTGTTAAGCTAACAGGACCCTTCATGGCACTCCTTTGGTCTGAGAAGTATCTTCTGGGTACCTTTTCCTGTTGGGAGGCCATGGTACTTCACAGAACATATTGCTGGGGAGGTGGCTCAGTTACTACAGTTGCAAAATGAGAACACTGGATCACAAAGCATCACCTGAATGTACCCATAACAAAATGAGATGCCTCAGAGAAGTCTGTTAACATGGTAAAGGACTTTTAAAATCAATCCTTTTACATCCACTCACATGATAAAGTAGAAAATATAGCATACTTTGAATGAAGAATTTAGCCAACAAATTGCCAGTATCAGCAAGTACACTTCACTGCTATGTTCTGGCCTTCCTTTGCAGCAGTGTGTTGGCTCACTCTAAAGCAAACCTGTGGTGCATTCATGGAGCTGATGCTCCTGAGAACTGAGAGCTTCCTTTCCAAATTATGACGGGTCTCACCACTCACACTTTAGAGGAGGATTGTCCCAAGAGGCAGAATAATTATGGAAAAAGGACCTTTTAGTCAGTGATTAATGAACTGTGGTATGCTATTGCCAACCAAAGTAAGCTTCTTGCTCTTCCCAGGTTAAATGAGGTTGCAGCTAAATAGCTGGCGCTTTTCTTCTGTATCAGAGAACTAAAATGCACAATTAAAAATCCACTAAAACCTGTCAAACATCAGTCACTGTAAAACCCTTTCCTTGTGTTTGTGCTCAGATTGCCATTGAGAAAAGTCATACTTTAGAAAAGTAAATGAAAGCAATTATGAAACAGAAAATGAAAAGCAAACAATGAGTAAAACTCAGCACCAGGGACAGATTCAAATATTCTCAGGTTGAACCTCAAACATGGCTCCCATCCAGACAGCCAGTGGTAGCTAAGAGAATTAATTAGCCCATACCTGCCTACATCACCTATACTTGTATAACTGCCATCTTGCCTATGACACAATTTTGTATTTAGGAAGTACAGCATAACTGAGATATGATGAGCCAATGAAACTTTGACACTGCCAAAAGTTTCCTCTGCTTGCAGTTTCTATCTGTGGCTAAGAGGGGATGATGTATTTAAGGAGCATCTGGTAAGATTCACCAGACCCACCCACTCCATACCTCAGTTTTACTCGCACCAGCATGTTTCACTGCCCTTTTGGATACAGTGCTGGAGATACGTGAAAATGTCACAACTCCTGTGTGAATATGAGGAAATGCTGTACCTTCTTCGGCATGTTAACTCTGAAGCCTAATGATATTGTAAGATCAATGCTGAAGACTAAATACAAACATTCTTTTCTCAAGGAGGTTTACTAGCAGTTAATGTACAGCATTCTGCACGTTCCAGCATCAAACTTTCCTAGGATACTTGGGATACCTAACACTCATGCATATCAAATGTTGCTCAAAGTGGTTTGGGACCCTGGGACACCACTTCCTACACAAGCTATGAGTGGTAGAGCCAAGGAAGTCATGCCTGTCACACTGCCTGTGACAGGTGTTGGATTTATATGATATGAAGGGATTAGTGAGCTTTGGGAAAGACTTCCAGCTAACTGACTAAGCACATTTCTCAGGAACCCCTAAGGATTCAACCAATTATACTAAATGGTGAGCTGTGGAAGCACGGCTTGAAGCGGGGGAATGGGAAAGCCTCCCACTCACAGGCTCAGAAAGCAAGTCTCCAGTACAAATGTGCTAAGTCCTGCTGCAGAATCTGAGAAAGCAGAGAGCTAGCATCTGCTACGGCATCTCACTTAACACCCTCTTCTGAAACAGGCTTGTTGCCAACTCGGGGGGAAAAACACTACTGCCAAACTCCATATAAAATAGGATTTCTTATCTGATCCCAAGCATGCTACAGTACAGTAATAAAATATATCTTTATTTGGAATATTTTCCTTTATCATCTCTATTCTGAACTATTCTGAGCGGAGAATTCTCTGCTTCCCTTAGGATGCCTGAAGCTGCGGGACATCCTTCAGAGTGGTACTGAAATGACAGGCTGGTTCTCCCTTTGGGCTGCAGCCCTTTGGCATGGCAACTCTGTAGCACACATCTGATTGCACAAGCCACCAGAACTGCTTTTTCTGCTCAAGTCAGGATGACACAAAAGACAACACCTGGGCTGGTCAAGGAATGCAGGAAAATATCTCTGCCAATTTATTCCTATGGAGTGGTCTTCTCTGTTGCCCTACATAGGTTGGAAGAACACATACATAGACATATACAATAAACTGTGGTCTAAGCAAGCTCTGTTGAACTCAGCTGGTTTTATTTTTAGAAAGACATTGGAAGATGCTTGAATTTCTCAGTTTAGATCATCCTCTGTCACGTTAGACTGCAGCATCTACTGAGATCCAAATAGTTAACCTGACTTTGGATGAGTCTGAAAGCAGGATTTGGACCTGGTCAGTCACCAGATCCTCAGTTTCTTGAATCCTTGCACTGAACTTAGAACTGAGTATTTAGAATGTGTACGATTACAAAATTGCATTATTTGCTGAAAAGATGGCAGAGAAAGTAGTTAAGAGTATGTAATTTGATGGCTTTTTGGCATTCACTTATCTACTATATCCTACCAAAGAGAATTAAAATTTTCTGAATGTATTCCTTCCAGTGATCTGGGACATTTTACAACAGATTAGATTTCTCTAGTGCTGAAAACGTACCACTGAGTTAGTAGCTGTGCTGACAGAAGTATACAAAAACCTTTCCTGTTTCTGGAGCAGCATTATTTTTATGTTACAGAGTAGCTGGATACAGGCATTAAGAGGCACAGAACACTGAAGATAAAACATTAATGTCAGCATGAAGGGTTATGGAAGGATTAAAACTTACTTTTAACCTTCATACAAAGACAAGACAAAATCACGTTCCAGTTTTACCATGAATCAGATTGCATCCCCTCCAAGCAAAGCCTGCCTATTATTATACAGCTGCATTCTTCAGTCACTAACAAACAGCTTTAGCAGAAGAATGATTAGGCCATTCCTGTAATGCAGCTGACTCACCTCAGAGATACCCTGATCTGAGTAAGTGGTTGAGACAATCCCAAAAACCACAAGATCTTTTCGTCTTGTACTTCCGGCCAAATAACTCAATCCTTACTGCACTGTGTTTGATACATGCTACAAGACACTGATGATTTTATGAGAGTACGAATATTCATATACTTTTAGCTCTCAGCCGAGCTCTCTAGAGGCCCTTTCCTCCATTCCCATCTTCTCAGGCCAGGCAGTTTCTCTCTACAGGTCAGTCTCGTATTAGTTCCCCACCTAAGCAATGAGACACACAATTGCTTCTTCACCCTTCCCTCACCAAATTTCACACAAATACTAGCCATCAGTTCATATAAACAGTATTAACTATGAGAACATCCACTCACAATCACAGACAACATGGAACAAGCAAAAACTCAAGTCAAAGACACAGCTTGACAAAGAGAAGGCTTGAACAGGTCACACTGGGAGCCAGGGCTGGATAAGGCATGTGAGACACGAGTATGAATGACCTGCCTGCATTGGCTCATGACCTGTCCCTTGTGTGCTGAGACAGCACTGCGCAGAAGCCAGATGAAATTCACATGGAAACAGTGCATCCTTGGGTCTCTTCTTTAAAAGATGGCTCTGAATGCACCAATGAACATTGCAGGAGAAGATTCAACAGATTCTGAACCAGCAGTTCAGAAAGAAGGCATGGAGCCTTTATTTCCCTGTTTCCTTGACATTGGTTAATTACTGCCTTTCCTCAAGGACTGGCTCTCCAATAAATCAGTTCTGTGAGTCTATTTTATCTCAGCAACTTGCTGACAGAATTCAGTTTAGAATATGCCAACATTTCAGAGGTGTGCTCCAAAAAGTCCTTATAAGATGCTTTTAAATATATCTGAGAATAGCTTCATCTCTCTATTGTATTTTATCTCAGCAACACATTGAGAGTCTCAAGATTTTCTTACTAAGGAAGAGAAAGTGAGGACATCGGATACTTACCGCTTCCATTAGCCCCTTTACTGTGGGTGATTTCAGCATCAAGGCATCAAACACCTCATCCGTCTCCTTCCTCACATATAAAAGCACTGAAAAAGAAAAAAAGTCAAACTTGGAGCAAGTCCAGCCAACTGAACAGATGAAACACCCCACATTGAGTAGAAAAAACAAATATTAATCCTTGACAGATAAAATGAAATGCTGAAAATGGTTTGCACGTAAAAAGAAAAAAGGAATTTCCTATCATCAGTGATCCAAACATGGAAGACACACCATGGCTGCTCTGAAAACACATAAGGAAAATGCAGTGAATTTAATTCAATGTGGGAAATCTAGACATTCAGGAATTTAAATCTCCATTTACTTAAAGCAGAGAAACCCCTCAAAAAATACCACAACGTTGGTGCTTTATATCTGGGTCCTATGACAAAACATGCAAGCTAGATCTTCCTAAACTTATTTCTTGGCTTGCACCTCCCCAAACTTCATCCAAAAGACTGGGAAAGACATTAAAAAAAAAAAAAAAAGGCAAAATTACATGGCAAAAGCAAAGTTAGCAGGTACAAAAAAGGTCACCTGCAGCCAAGCCTCACAGACAAGAAGCAACAAGAAGGAAAATAAATGCTAATCTCTGACAGAGAGGCTTGCTGGTTACCCGGCAAAAGCAAAGCAGACATGTATAAAGTGAACAGAAATGAACAAAACTGAATACTGTACCAGCATGAATTCAGGCATATTTGCAGCACACTGTAGCTTCTTTGCCCATGTTTTCAAATGATTGAAATAAGGCTTAGAATTTGGCTGCCCAGATCAGTTTTATGTCTTGGTCTGCAAAACCAGGTGTCAGGGATAATGGCACTTTCTGCATCTTCAATTTACAAGTATTAGCCACAAATTGAGTCTGCATGCCTGTGGTAGCAGTCTTTTTACCTGCATTTTGGCAATTCATTGGAACCTATTTGAAAGAGTCCTTTTATAATGTCAGAGAAGCTGAGATAACTTTAGGTCACAAATTAAACAATGGTCAGAATATAAAGGAACAAAAAATTTCACAGCAGTAGTTAAAACTTGGTTGGTTTTGATATTCTTACTTGCATGAGCAAGCACTCATTTCATTTCAAATGCTATTTTTACTTGTACTGACATATTCACTGTTTCAGTAATACTTTTCTTGCAACTAGAAGGCTGTTCTGTAACTTCCAGCTTTTCAAACATCTGAACTATCTGCCAAGCTTAATAATTAAAAACGTGTCTGAAAAGAGGAAAAATCCCTCAGTCTGAGGCTAAAGCTGGGGTCATGGTACAAACCAAACACTCAGCTTTAAATCACTCTGTTGTGTTTGGCATCTCAGGGAATATTATGTTGAATGAAGGATCCATTACAAGGATAACAGGCAACTTGAATCACTATTATACATACAGAGAGCCAGGATTAGTAAACATACTGGAAGGGGGCTGTTGGTTTTCTTTCCCCATAACAGGTGTGAAAAGCCCAGCTTTGATTCACTAGCACGCTTGTCCATAAATGACTCCTGGTGACAGCAGTGCCTTAAGATCCTGTCTCCTCCCTGCCCTTGTGCTCCGTTATTCTGGCCCCTGTGAATCCTGCACTGAGAACAAAAAGAGCAGATGCACGTGAAAAAATAGCCCAGTTTTGTGAGCTGTTCTTAAGACTGCCCCATGCTCCAGTTGCCAAAGCAGCCCAACAAACCTTTGTGTGACGATGTGACTCAACCAGCACTAACGGCCTCTGAACCTACTGTCACCACTTCCATGCCACCTTGACAATCTCACTTCAAAAGCAGAGACTGCAATATTTGGGGGAAAAAATATCTTGCATCAGGCAGTGAGTTATTTTTGACAGAGTAAGACAAATTCAGATTTTCCTAATCTCTGCACTACCTGGACTTGGCTTTCAGTGTTCTTGCCAGCACTGCAGCCCATGATACTCCCTAATGCTCTTTAGATGTTAAAAGGAGTTGCAAAAGGCAGAGGTGACAAATGTATCTTCAGCTACTTAAGAAGTAGCCCTGATTCACAAAACTTCACATCAGTAAGCAGCTTTTGTTGAATGCAAGGCAGGCTGTTGTATCTGGGAGATTTCTGGAAGTCAGGCCACTCAACAGGGGGTGTAAATATGAAGGTGGAAGAACAGTGTCAGACAGCTCTTCTGAAAGCATCAACAGCTTGGCTCTCAATTGGCAAATCTGCCAAGGCGGAACACCAGCAGCAGACGTGGCAAAAAGGAAACTAAGAACGTGATGAGACAGAAGTCCTCTACTCAAGACTGGCAAGCTCAACCCAGGTGTCACCAATGCCCAGCCTCACACTGAGCAACCAGGGCACTTTGTCAACACATCCCTGGATGGAGATGTGGCACGTTTTAGACAAGGAAAGTAGGGCTGGTAGCTGTCACCAGGCTTTCCTTTTCTACACTTGGAGTTTTCACTGATCGCCCAGACACCAATTCTTCAGCTAACAGAGCTACAGAATGTATTCATAGGGATGGTTCACAAAACCTTATTTTTGTGAACCCAAAATGGTTTAAAGTATTCAACACAACTCTCCAGAGAGAAAAAAAATATGACAGGCTGAGAATGACAGGATTGGAAACCAACCTGATCTGTAACAGGGCTGCTGGATTTATAATTAATGGGAAACTTCCACTGAAATCTGCACAGATGGTGCAGATTAACATCCTCTACATTTCTGTTGGGCACTTGTACTTTCCACAGAGACCAAGGACACGAAAGATACGTTCAAATAGATGCAGCTATCTGTGCGAGAATATGAAACTTGTTTCACTGATGGTTTGTAACCCCCTTCAGATTCCTATTCTCTTGAGGGCTGCCTCTTGATACTTAGCTCCAAGAGGCAGAGGTGAAACAACACACTGTCACTCCAACTCTTCATTTGTACTTGGACCCCTCACTGGGCCCAAGCTTCTAGGACTGCTGGGCCTGGGAAAAACAGTGGAACTCTAATGCCCAGTGACTCTTGTGGCAAAGACAGTATCGTCAAGTGGGCAGATTCAGCTGGAGCTCTCCATCAGTACAATCCCAGATGTAGGGTTCCTGATGGCAGGAAGTTCACCAGAGCAAAGGCCATGCTGGAGGAGGTTTGGCCTCTGGCCAGCATCATCTAAGTTGCAACAAATACTGAACAGGAAGGGGATGTGAAGAGAGCATCCTCCAGCTTCTCTGACTCCGTGCCTCTCCTGGATTTAATTATTTAGCATAGTTTTGTTGCCAGCTGAAAAACATTTTTTTCTTTCACATCTTCCCCTTGAAATAGTTGCAATTCCTGGACAATATTAAAACAACTTACCACAGCAAAGGACAGAATACTCAAAGCAAAGCAATATCTCCCTGCAGGCACCTCTCCAGGCTTCCAGCTGGGAAACCCAGGTGAAACTGCAGTAAAAGACAGTTCTTTATGCAATCCTTGTGGCTGTCCCCTTCTGCTTGATGTAGCCCAGACTGATAATGTGAGTTTGAGCCAGGCCTTGAATCAACCAGATGCAAGCCTGTGGTCAGTGCTGATCTCATATTATTCATTGAAGGATTAATTAAAGGAAGAATGCGTTTACATTTATTCTAGGAAGACACCACTCTCCATTCTGTATTCTTGTATACTTCCCTTGGTTCAAGCATACTACCCTCACCAACAGAGAAAATTTGCAAATACAGGACTGTGTGAAGTTGAGTCTTACAAGTGGTGTAGCTGAGAACAACCAAGCTCACTTCTACACCTTGTTGCCCTGTTGTCTCACAAACTGATAGGTGAACCTCAAAAAATTCATGAGCTTGATCTACACGGGTTGGTCAAACCCCAGGATTCTCCAATAAGCTTACATGACAGAACTCATGAGATTGAAGGAATGGCAAATATTCTCCAGTGCCTAACTATGGCAGAGTAGGGCATTATCACGTATAACTCCGTATTGTAAATTACTGCTCACAAAGCATATCTTGTGGACAAAACCACCATACACTCATCCTTATTTTCATGCAAAGTTGACAGCTCTACCTAAACCACTGTTTCAATGTTATTCAAGTTAACTTGCACCGGTATGAACTTGAAAATGGGTTAGACTGATAGAGCATATGAAATGAACGCAACTGTGGCAGTATTCTCTCAATGCAGTGAAAAACAGTTAAGGGAAACAAACTTCTAAATAACTTAGCTATGTCAACTTGAGGATGTCTCTCCATGCCGTACATTTCGGATTGGGCAGAAAAGTTCTGAGATTTCATTCAGGCTAATCTCACTCTGCCGACAGCAGAAGCTTGCCTGTGTAATGTCTCTGTATCTGACCCAGTACATCCTGCATATTGCTTGTGATCCCAGCCAGAACAGAAAAGATGAGCAGAAGTTAAAAATGAACAAACACAGACTCGCTACTGGAACATTTGTGAACTATGTAGCTTGGCCAACAGCCAAGAAACTTTCTAAGTTTTTTGCATCTTATACACTTGTGTCCTGATCCCTTCTTGAGACTGTACATGGTTCTGTCTCTTTATTTTCAGCTTTTAACATCATTATTAGCAATTGCTGAAGTGCCACCTTGTATACTGGGCAGGTGTGATGGTATCTTCTCCCATCTGTACCATGTTTGTACTAGCATCAAATAACTGACTTGGTCTAAGCCAGACGCATCTTTCCTCGTCTGAGAGTAGGACTCCTAGAGCATTAGTTTTAACCACTAGGAACTGAACATTACCTCTTTTCAGGCCTTCTTCTTTCATTTGTTTCAAAGGGGATGGACCAAACTCCTCCTCCACAGGTCGGAACATCCTCTTGACCAGGACACTGCTACTAGAAAACACACAACAGGGGCCATGTCATGGAAAACTGTGCTCCCACCAACAGGGAAGAGACAACAGCAGCAGTTATCACTCAAAGTACAAAGGTACTCTGGCAAAAACCCTGCTAGCTACTCAAGTAACAGACCAAAAATCGCATGGATTTAGCTTTTGATGCGTATCTGAACTCTCCAAGCCTTTCAAGTTGCCTAGACTGACTGGCTGAGACAGGTGACAGGAAATAATATGTCCAGTGTGACATATTATTTAGAAAACACTAAAGACTCTTAACTGTTTAAATACATATTTAGGCACTGGAAGAGTTCGTGAGGAAGAAGCAACTGAGTGAAGAGGTGAACTCACATTTGTATATGCATTCATCTCTTTTGGTAGAAGTGCATTTCGCATTCTCTCTTTTCGGAGAGAGCCTTAGAAAACACCGAAAGCATTTCTAAAGTCCAAGGCCACACAGCACAGTGAGTTTCAAAGGGAATAACACCTGGAGCCAGATCCAGCCCAAAGCTGTGACAGGGCCTGCCAGGGAGCTGAGGGCTCATAGCATGATGGCCATGAGAGAGCTAAGGCTTATGTGGTTGGTGCAATAATACCCTTTCTTGCTCAAATTCCACTGTGAGCCTTATGAAGAACATCAGCTTCACAGAAGGAACAGAAAGGGCCTCGTGTTTTGAAGTCAATGTTAGCTGTTCCTGCTCAGCCACCACCAACCACAGTCCACCCTTTGTGACCATTGGTGAGTTCAGCTGTCTGTCTCCAAACTCTCAGATTGGAGTGAGCACACTTGAGATTCAGCCAACTTAGAAAAGGGTGAGGGATGCACGCCTCACAGTTAATACTGGCTGAACTTCAGCCACACATGTTCAAGTCCTTATTTTGTGACTCTCTAGTTTAGAGACTTTCTGTAATTCTTCCAGTCCCTCAAAAGCCAGACAGTGAGCGCTCCCATTTCCAGTCTTCTCCCTTCCCAGGATCTCCCATTCTCTTTCCTCTCTCTTCTGATACTGGGGCATTTTCTCTGCATTTGCTCTATTTGTCACATACACACGAGTGCTGTTAAACAGCTTCCAGGAATGTGAGTGAATTTTAATGCTTCATTAAACAATTCATGGTTTTATGATTATTTGAAGACCGTTACATAAAAGGCTCTTTATTATCAAACATACTGCCCTAACCTTGTGTTGAACCTTACAGCTCTTCAAATTGTTTTGCATGGAAATGTAAGAAAAAATAGCTTTAAAAAGAAGTCAGTTCACGTACAGGAAAAGAAAGCTGCTATACATTAAACCTTCTCTCTACCATTTCTACACAAATTATTCACCTATCATGAGTGATGAGAGAACATGAGGGAAGGGGGGAGTGGGATCAGTTTTGTTTCATACTTTTATCGCAGAATCACAGAATTGATTGGCCTGGGTTGGAAGGGACCTTGAAGATCATGAATCTCCAACCCTTTGCTAGGCAGGGCCACCAACCTCCACATTTAATACTAAACCAGGTTGCCCAGGGCCCCATCCAACCTGGCCTTGAACACCTCCAGGGACGGGGCATCCACAACCTCTCTGGGCAGCCTGTTCCAGCACCTCACCACTCTCATAGTAAAGAACTTCCCCCTGACATCCAACCTAAATCTTCCCTCCCTCAACTTAAAACCATTTCCCCTTGTCCTGCTGTTATCTACCCTTTTCTTTCTGTGAATTTATGCTGCTAACTGCAAAGCTGATGAAACAATAAATGTCTTACCCTTCTCTCTCATCATCTGTATTATAGTAAACCTAGAAGGAGAGAAGAAGAATTATTCCAAAAACTCTGACACATGCTTAACAAAGTCACTTCAAATGGGAGAAAAGACAAGTGGTTTGCAGTTCTTAATCTGTTAAAAATCCATCTTCTATGAAACACACACATCCCCAGTTCTAATTTTGGTCAGGATAAAGTGCAGCTTTGAAAAACTGCTGTTGAATATCATCTATTTAAAATACATCAAAGTATTTTGACAGACATTGTCCTCTCCTCTGGTTTATATAATTTTTCCATTTATTTTACAATTTTCTAAATCAGATCACTGATCACTCAAATTATCCTTAATATGATTTAAGCCACAACCCTCAAAAGCTTTTTATATGTATTTAATACTGTCTGAAAACCTAATTAAACAATCAGGACCAATATTAAACCACAGGCCAAATGGAAATGCAATTGCTAATGGTACAGATGATCTTCTTTTTGCACAGGCTGTGGGCAGGAGAACAAGTCCAGATCACAGTTTCGTGTAAATCAGCAGTAGCTCACGCTCAGTGGGACCAGATTTACAACAGCAGGAAACGTGGCCAATGGTAGCAGCAGAGGTATAAAATCACAGCCCATGACAGAAGGCTTTACACAACAGACAGCCAAATTCCTCATAAGAAGCCTGCAGTGTGGGTCTGTACCAAGAACACCTGTATTTCAGCTGCTGAACTACTGAGCCAGCGTGGGGTGAAGGCAGGGCATTGGAGCCCTGACGAGATGCAGCACACATCTGGCTGTCACTTGAAGTTTTGACTTCTGAGCCTGTACAATTAATACAGGTTAGTACTCAGAGGTGTGTGTAAAGCTGAACTCTACAGTATCTGAAATGCATTTTAAGTCCAGGAGCTACAAAACACTGTCACAATAAACCATTCTAATATTAACCAGTATGCAATACAATTTTAAAAGTTCAGGCTAGCAAGAACACTGATATTACAACTTACAGAGCAGAAGACAGGGCTGAACATTCCCTAAAAACATTTTCCAGTTATTTGGAAAATTATTTACAGGATTACATACACTGAAGAATGCTTCCACCTTCTTCTGTTATGAGACAAATCCACACCCTGTTTTGAAAGCCATGAGGACAGAAGGTACCAGCACTGATACGTGAGTGGGCGTCTTTCCAATTTGGGAGAGCGAGTCAGTGACAGCTGTGATTGCAATGTCTGCACTCTCTGTGCTCTGCTCTACCGCAATCCTCTCAGCTTTACAATAAATGACAATTCAAACTCAGCATCAGTTAATCTGCATTATTTTAATATTTCACAGTGAGATGTCTGTAAAGTTTCATCATCTACTATTTATCGTTATAAAGACATACATAAAGGTCTCATTCCACTTCCTGAGAAGCTAATAAATAACAAGCTCATAATTTAAAAAATTGTCAGAGCTGACCTGAGAATTCAGGTTTGCAACTTCACACCAAGTAATAAAGCAGGTCTTAAAAAGTCAGGTCAGCGGACTTCCTCATGCTTACTGATGATAATGATTCCATGACTTCAGCACTAAGCCAATACTAAATATGTGCTATTATGCATCAGTATGATGGAATTTTACTTCCCATACTATACTGTATACTTCCTTCTAAAGAATTGCCACATCTCTAGGTGATGCCTACAGAGAACGGGCAGTAGTGTTTCGTGAGTCTACTCTTGTACAATGAGCTTAGTCTGTTTTTTTTCAGTCATTCCAGACAAGGAGATCTCTTCTGCCACCAGGTGGCACTTCATCTCATCGAGACAAATGGAACATTCAGAAAAACAGACCTCCAGTCACAAATCATACTTCTAGTTCAAAATTCTGGACTGCTTGTTCCACTCCTTACTGGCAAAAGAATGACAAAATCGTAACAAACACAAAATAGTCTGTTATTAATGAAGTATAAATTTCCTTTTCAGGCACCCAGAACTAAGAAAGGCATTTGTCTCTTGCAAGCTAAATTATTCACCAAGAGCTGCATTTACCAAAACCAAGAGCTGAAACAAGCAACCACCAGTAACAGTGCTTTGTATTTATACAATCTGCCTCAGAGCACATGCAGTCGGATGGCAGGTGGGCACCTGCTCGTCCCATTGTTATTTCCTACCTGTCCAGTTCTTTGTAGGTTTCCAAAGTGAACATCTGGTATGAAGAGAACTGGCTGGGAATCCAGGTCAGTCATTGTTTTGAAGAAGGTTATATCACTCTTTTTTTGCAGAGGGAGTGCACTCAGCTTTCCTTCAGCTGCTGGGAGGATCACAAAGCAATGCAGCTATGAGAGAGGGCATGCGAAGCATGAATTAGCCCAAAACAGAGAGGCCCATCTTACTCACAGTTATTACAGGAGGCTTGGGATGCTTGGCCTTTGCCTTTCTTCCTATTCTGCTTCCTTTCTTCATCTCGGATTTTCCTTTCTGCTCCCTGATGCAAAAAAGACGACCCACAAATATTATTAGCCTAAGAGGAATGAACCACTGAAAGCATCATGCCCTGCAATCAAAAATGCCCAAATAGAGACTGGTTATCCCATTACAGCTAAATGCAGACAGGCTGTTGGGGAATGTGGAAGGCCAGCCTGCTCTGTATTAAGCACCTGTATCTGAAACTCGGGCTGGCACATCCAGCAGCCCCCAGGGTTGAAGCCAGGAAGAGGAATAAATCCATGTGCATCACTGCTGCTGGTGTGGAGGAGATGGGACCAACAACTTCGGCAGCACGAGGTCTGGAGGAGGCCTGTTGCCAACACCCAGAACAAAGGGCTTTGTGCACCCGGCACCTCAGCAAAGGATGGAGCGCTCAGGCCACATAATTCATGTGTGCACATAAAGCACCTGCAGGATTGCTGTCATCTTAGATCACGTCTATGCTAAGCTTTTCCCTAAACTCCCCTCCACCCACCTTGTTTGGGGGCAGGATTGCTTTATGCTGGCCAGCTCTATAAAGTCCTTTGAGATTTGCCAATGCAAGAACACTATACCAACAGCTTGTTTGCAGTGCAAAGGCTCATTACAGAAACATACAGGCATTTCAAACAGGGAGAAGCCCTGGAGAAACTGGAAAGCATCATAGCATTACCCTATTAGGTCTTAGGAACTCCTGGGAAGTTGCAGGCCCCTGTTGTGTAAATACTTTCTTGATAAGTTTAGAAAATAAAAGTTGTTATTGACATAAAAAGCAGTAACACCTCCTTTGAAGTTCTCCTAATTTACCTTATACATATGAATACAGTCATCTTGTGAACTGTATTAAAGATCCATACGCTCCCAGACAGTCAGCATGCAAAACTTAAGGATTTTTTACAAATTAAAATTAAAAGTTTCTTTAAAAGAAAGCCAAAAATATTCACTCAAGAAGGCAAAATTCACACATAAGCCAATGAACCAAGCTCAGAAAGGATTAAAGAAAATATCTGCTCCTGGCTTTGATCTATCAATGACTTTCCAGAGGAAGAGTGGAGGAAGAAACATCTATTTAAAAAACATGAAGGTGTCTAGCAGAAACACTGCCTTCAAACCTAGGCCTCAGCCCAGTTCTCACAGAGATCAGCCACGGGTGTTGCATGAACTCTGAGGGATTCAGAGCTCTGCCCTTTCCAAAATTGCTTACAAGGCTTCCCGCTCTTTGACAAAGGCAAAAATATGCCCCACTTGCCAGTGTCCCAAAGGCCTCAGCCCTACCTCTCAGTGTCACAGCTGACTGCTCACAGGTGTTGGGACGGACTTTGAAAGCAATTTTTCTTCACATGGCAGCAAGCAGCTGTTGCAGGAGAACAGAAGCTGAGGAGGACTCATGTTTTCAGATTTTCCTCGATTGTCTCTTTAACTATGAGCCTAAGAAAGTACAGCAGCTTTGTCCTCACATGCTTAAGATGAGACACCCAAGTCCCCTGTGTGATGGGCAGCCCAAGCCATGGCAGCCTTCCCTGCCTACCAGTACTAATTGGTGTCACAGCCACTTCAGCAATGCCGTGACTGCGATTCCTGAGAAAGCCAACAATCTGAGGTAGGTTGGATACGAAGCCTGTTTACATAAATGGAAAGGTTCTCACTAGAAGTGCTGGATAAGATAGAGAAGTGCTTGGCAGCTTAAAAGATTTGCATAATATAATTCACTGACACCACCATTAAGAGGCACAGTGGGAAGTAAGACAGGCTGGAACTGCTTCTGGACCCCCAAAACAACCTCCTGTCCCTTCTGAGCAAGGAGCAGCCTATAATGCACTGTGCAGGGCCAGCCAAGCCTGCATAATGCATGTGCTTGCTACAAGTGCTGAGACAATGGACCACAACAGGATTTTTGTATACCAGTATTTTTGCTGGACCATTTTCACAGCTGAGCCATATGACATATCTAATAAATCAGAACTTGCATGTCAGGACAGAATAAGAAATAACCCTGTCATAGGGGACTGTAAATCAGGCTCTGACCAGTCAAACTACTTAAGGAGCTTTTCATTTTTCATTGATGTCTGGAATGGGTACAATGCAACTAGTTCTACCATCAACAACTAGCAAAACCCAGCCTACAAATTTCAGCTGATTCAAAATATGTTTGTTTGTTTTTTCCCCCCAGTCTTCAATTCCTCTAAGGTTATGTCTTGCAAGGTGTGAAGAACTCTAGCTCCAGCCCAGCAAAGCCTTTGCCATCGTAAGATCACTCCCATCACCACCACAAAGCTCACATGTACACCTTTTTCTAGATTAAGGCCAAAGAATTCCACACCTGGTAGGACAGACCCATAGACTCCAGCTTTTTTTCTCTCTACAACTGAAGATGAGCAGGTAATTACAGCTGCTCAGTACCCTTTAACAATCCACTTGCTTTACAACAATCTGAACTGAAGACAAGATGGTAGGCACTGCATATATTCAAAACGACATGTAGTCTTTCAGAATAAGGAGAACAAGATCAATTTATTTTACTTCGGAGTGTTATGGCATTTGCCCAATCAAGTGCTTCTGCTTCTTTTTAGCAAAGCTAATCACATACAGAAAATCAGAATGTCCCTGAATTACTAGTTCCTTCACACTCAGTGGCTAAAGCATCTTGCAATATATAAATAGGGCTGGCAGAAAGTTTCCTTGACAACATACTTAAAGAATAAAAATTATATTTTCTTATCTTAATGTAGCATAACAGATCTGCCTGTGATAAAAAAGACCTCAAGGGCAAAGCAGATTAGCACTGAGAAAACAAGATGTGCACTGTAACAGCTGCTTTCAAGACTGTCTACTAGAAAATAAACAAAGAAAAAAGATTGGAGAATGAATAGGGAACAAAAATGATTACAACATTTGCAGCCCTTATCTGCATACGTTTATGTTACATAAAGAATACATTGGATCTGTGTGGCTTTCTAGTTTAAGAGTAAAAGAATACTAAATTTCAGTAATTGCTCGAGTGAATACTAATAGAAAATATGTGCTACTTAGCTAGATGTACTTCTATTTCTTCAGAGATACTCCTTCCACAGCATGTATGCTATGCTTCAGCTGAAGGATGTAGTTTATCAGCAGTGTTTTCCTTAAAACCTACAAACATCTACCTGTGATTTAACTAGGATAAACACATCTACTGCTCTGAAAGAGGCACCACAGCTGCAGACAGACCACTTATAAAAACAGTCAGAAACAGAAATATTTCTTCTTCTGTGTTTCAAACTAAGATACATTTCAGCACTTCAGTGGGAGGAATTTACTGTGCAGTTCCCCTAATCCAGATGATTTTAACAAATCAAGCACTTTTCTTATCAGCTTCTCTTTGTGGTTGTCAGACTGGGGAATAAAGGTGCAATTCAGACTTTTAAAATGTATCAAATGATTATGTGTTTGCTGCTATTCATAATCGCTCCATATTATTTTTTTTAATTAATCATGACAAGGAGTTGGGCAAAAAATTCTTTGCTCTGTTGCCTTTACCATGCAGGGACCAAGTCCTGTCACTGTCACTAGAGGGCGAGTAACAGACTTGGAGGAGCAACCCTCTGCCCAGCACCATGTCAACCAGTGCCAGGATACACTCTGGCACCTTAGAAAAGATGGCCATGTCCAGCCCCACCAGTTGTCTTCTGCTGAGTGCAACGTGCAGTTGTGAGAAACACAGGATGGTTCCCACGTGGACAGGAGTGCAATCACCACGCTGAGCTGGCACTGGAGTTTTGATTCTCCAACCAGTTATTGACTCACAAAAGCATAATGACAAACTGATGTCAGTAAAGACAGAGCAGTGTAAAGTGAGAGAATTGGGCTTCAGCCTCTTTCCAACTGCCAATGGACACAAGTTGTCATATGAATTGACCTAGATAATTTTCATTCATTTTTATTTACTCAATTCATTTTCGGCCTTGCATTAAGTTAAAAAGCATTGTGTGTGTGTATGCATGTATACATTTATTTTACAGAGATATACATCTCATTATCAATACCCTTGAGCCCTCCAGTTCCCAGTTTCAATAGTTCTGATATGCGTAATGCTTTAACTACCCCTGTGATCTCTTCTTCTACTTTGAGACAGTTTTGATTAGAAGTCTTAACATTAATTTCCTGCTTCCTCATCTGGATGTTTGAAGTACCAATTAAGCCAATAGATGCGATGAACATGTATTATTCAAAATCTCCACCAGTTGTGCCTGCAGGTCACCCTTGATGAGTTTGTGCTCTAAATTTCCTTCCTTTCTTTTAATAATTCAATTTTTTTCTAATTGCTTTTCAAAAACAGGTAGATGAAGAAAATGACTTGCTGTTTTGATATTTACGGAGCTTTTAATACCTATCTGTAGCTTCAAATCTCTAAATATTTGACATTCAAAGTTACAATTAAAAGCGTAACACTTTGACTGCAAGAAGACCTCGGTGCATACATTTACATTCATTACTTCCAAATTTTTTACTCCAGTAATACACCTGACCAATTAGCCCTCAAGATCCTGTTGTCAAGACAGCAAGAACAGAACTAACTGAAAAAGGGGAAGGAGCAGTAGCAGAGACCTGGAACAGTTGAACTCCTGCCCTTTCCATTATTAAGTTAATGCCATGTATTGCCAGGGGCAAGGGCTTTTGCCTTTCTGTTCCCATCTGTAAGATAGGAAGACTAATTTGGATAAATTTCCAAGTCACATAAATAGATGCAAGCTCCTGAATCTCTGAACCTTGACGAGAATCCAGGCATCAACTCTCCCCTGGAAGATTCTTCCCAGCAGGAATGCCAGGTGTTAAACACAAATGAAACGTAGTCATGCTATACATTTAAGAATCATCATCACAGAGATAACATTTCAGAGCAACTGTTTCTATCTGGTGATATAAACAGCTGACCATGACATTGTTAGACTCATTAAAATGTGATCTATGTTCTGATATTGAAAAGTATCCTGCCAAATTTTACCAATCCCTACAAAGGAATGAGGAAAACCATTGTAAAGGAATAAATTATGCAAAAGCAATGAGCAAGAAACAAGAGATACTGAAACACAACATGAGAATGTTTAACATATTTTTTGCAGTTGTTTTTTAATACGAAAATTCTAGCGATGAAAAGTTTCATTCAAGCTCTCAGAATAACTGTAATCTAGCAGTAAAGAAGCCATCAGTTACATCACTGTGACTTTCTAATGTGTCATTAAAGACAAATTAGAAAACCTTTACTGAATCAAACATTTCTCTATCACAGACCTCTCCACAAAGTTGCCTATCCTGACTGTTAGAAGTAGAAGGTATAACACCATCAGAACGGCACTTGCATAAACCTACGGTCAGTGTTGATTTTTCAAGCAGAGATGCACCTTAGTGCATTCTGTGACTATTTCGATCTTCATGTGCCATGACCTATAGTATGCTGTCCCTGCACAGTCCAACTATTGCTCACAAGCCAAAGAATCAGGGCCAAGGAGGCTGCAAAGCAGTAAAATAACTGGGTGAAAACCTCCTAGGTTCGTGATACAGCTGATCCAAATTCTACCAAGAAACATAATTCACTGGGGAGAAAAACTTTTTATTAGATCTAAAATACAGCAATAATAACAAACTGTCAAATGAGGTGCCTCCTTTATCCATGGTAATTGTACATTCCACTTACCTTGTCACAAAAAACCTTGATCTGGCAGTAGGCTCGGTGGATGGGTTTATTGCTGCGGTTGTTGTAGCTGTATGTATCTATCTGAATCATCAAAGGAAGCCCCTTTACACCTTTTTGAGAGGAGAAGTCTGTGCTCAAGCAATTCACTGTGATGAAAATCTGTGTGACAGAGAGATGACTTTAAATGAGGTGCAAACAACCACTAAACTTCTGGAAACAAATAGAGAAGAGCAGATCTCCCCCACAAAAAAAATTTAATTTAGACAGTATCTCCATTCTGACAACTCACACGTTTATTTATTTTCCACTTCTGTCCTAAGTCCAGCAAAGATGCTCCCACGTTGAGAAAGAGGGGATTTTTAAGGCATGTATCAATGCTTTTGTTTGGTTCAGTTCCCGTCTGAGGTGAATCACTTGACTGCCTCAACTTACCAAGCCTTGGTTCAAAGAGCCAGTGTGCATAAACTAGATTCTTTTGGGAAGAGTCAGAGCAGAAGTGACCCAGGAGCACACCCCAGATGCTCCAGCTGCTAATGGCTGCTTAGTTTGTGGGAATTGACTAAGATAATCTAAGATAAAACCTCCTAAAATATGTCTCACGTGGATGTCGGGTCTTTAGCCCCGACTTGTTCCACCCTACAAACCTGCTCTGTGCATTTATACTATTTGTTAACACAGACACAGTGAGATAACCTTGTATTGTCCTTTCCAGCCATCTTTGGGTCTGACATCTTTGTTCTTCTGACATCTCACAACTCACATTCAGTGTGGCCAAGCAAAAATCCTACACTTTTTCAAAGATTTTTTCCATGCTCCCAGCGCCAGTACTCTTTCTTCCATCCCATTAACAGACAGCCCTAATCTTCACTCCAAGGGTCCTTCACAGTCTCTCTTCAGTGTCCAAAAAGCATCTCTTCTTCTCTGTCAAACTGGGAAAAAGCTCCTCAAACATGTCTGATGGTACTTCCTACCTCTTCTCAGAAGCCCACCACTTCCATGAAGCATCTATGAAACCTGACGATGCTTTCAATCCCTGGCAAACTCTGCCTGTCTGTTCTTCAGAAACTTGTCTCATGCTTTCCTATTACACACACTTATGTCTGCAGATAACCAGTGGTTATCTCCTGCTTTCTAAAACATACAACGGGGTAAGAACTATCACTTCTGCCTTATGTTCAAACAGAACCTGGCAGAAGGGTCTCCCACCTCCAAGCCTATTCTGGTGTAAGGAAAACTGCTACTGTGATCTGCATTATCGCTAAGATCTTTCAGTCAGGGCAGTGTGCATGAAACACGAGAGATGAAACTGTATTAAAAAAGCAATTGTTGTTCCCAGGGAGGAATTTGTGCTTTACACAGGAATTTTTACCAACTGTGTGTTAAAGTGATTCTACTTTCCACTTGCGCTTAGTTTAAAACAAAACAAAACAAAACAAAACACACACAGAAAAAGCAAGCACTGAGAAGTAGGAAAAAGGACAGAAAAAACTACCAATGTGCATTCCCTGAGCCACATCAATGTGCAGCCGCTCCAGCAGGATGAGCACAGTGAGAAGGGCTCCTGAACACTGCGAATGCACACCCTGCCAGGCAGAGGTGAGGCCAAAGGCCCTCAGGGTCTGGGAGGACTCAAGAATGAAGGAAGTCTTCCCCCTCGACTATAAACAGGGCAAAAACCCAAAACGAATGAACAAAATGCAAACATCCCCGAAAGAAAGGTGAGCTTAGAATAAAGGTCTCTGGTGCAACTGGTGGAGGATACTTTACCCTAATGGGAGAAAGTACATTACAGGCAGGTTTTTACGATGGAGCCAGAGCAGCTTGTTTGCCTGACTGAGCTAATAGCACCTCCGCATTTCTGCTTCAGATGGTATCTCAGAGCTGCATTTACAAATGAAATAGTTGAACTTTAACTGTGGGGAGAGGAGGGAGGTGGGGAAGGGCCCTAGGTGAAACTCTGATTTTGAAACTGATAGCGTTATTTCTGTTTCAAATTACAACTTGGTCTCCTTCAGATCCAAAGGTAAGTGTGGATATGGGTGCACATGCCTTTGAAATACGATGGCCTGAATTTTCATTTGCCTTGAGACTCCTTTACAGCGTCAAGGCAGTGCTTTAAAATGTGTGCGAACACAGAGCGCTGGAATGAGGTCTGGCATGAAACAATCCGGCCCCGCTGTGCTTTAGCACATATTTCTACAGAGGGATTTTCCAAACCGTACGTTAAAGTGTGAGGGGACAGATAGGCTTTGCATCCACCGCCCCTACTGCACACTCAGCCAAAAGGCAAAGAAAGGCCTTGTCACACCTTCATCAACCACATCCTCTGCGTGTCACCTCTCCCACTGCCTCCAGGCATACAGAGCACAGTAGGAGCGATGGGGCAAGGCAGACTTTATGGCTTTGAGAGTCCTCATATAGTGGATTACTCCTAATGAATAATAGATCAGTGCTGTGAGATTCAATATCCTCATCGTGACACCACAATACATCAGGAGCTCTCTGAGGAGCGATGATCACTGTAGGTTCATGTGCACAAAGAATACACTACTTTCTGTCATATCACTTGTGCCTCACAAAAAGACAGATGGATTCCAATTAACACATATCATTTGTTGTTGGAAAAATTTTCTCCTTCCTCACAATCTACTAGCTTTCATTTAGGGCACAACGCTGAGTGAGGGTTTGGAAAGGGGAGGGAGGGAGCAGAGGGAAGGGGAAGATGACAGAAGTTGTGTTACTTGAAGTATTTTTGCTGCCCCCTGTACTTAGCCCTCCTCTCGCCCCCCAGTGCAGCCCCTGCTACCAGCTCACAGTGAGCCAAGCAGCACAGCACGGGCCCCACAGGCAGCCTCAAGCAGGGGAAGGCCCACCTCAGCTCTGGGGAGGCACGAAGCTCTCAGAGCCTTCCTGCTCTGGCCTCCTGCATGGCAGGGTTATGTGGTTAGAGAGTGTAGAGTTAAGTAGAACTGACACTAGCAGGAGTAGCAATCACTGCTTTTTTTTCTCTAGGGCCCTGTCTACATTTGACTTAGAACTATTTTAATGGATGCAACTATGGCTGTACCTGAATTCATTTACAAACTTTTTTTTTCTCCTTTGCAAATTGGATTTTAGCAATGTTTTGCTATCAGGAACAAGTTTGGGTTGTCACTATAGTGATGTCTTTTTTACAATGTCAGCATATCTGAGATTAGAGCAATTAATGATAGAGTTCCTCCCATCGAGTTTCCAGCTCAGACATGTCATTAGCAATGAAAAACTAATTTGGAGAAACATTTGGTGCCTGAGAAAGCTTCAAAAATGGCCTAAGATAATGACAATTCTTCTGACTGTAAAAGAGTATGCCTAAAAAACGCACTCTCTTTTGAGAAAGGAGCTCCATCACATTTAGCTGTTATTATATGAATTACTGGCTGTTTGTTAAACACTTCAGTGTAATTAGTGAGGTACAAGACACAAATACAGTAACCTGCCTTAAGACAGAGCAAGGCTCAGAAATGCATTTCCCCTTTTATCATTTAATCCAGCCAACATGACTCCTGCTGTGGTCTCTCAGTTTACACACTTTAAAGGTCTGCAGTTACGAAATCTCTAATATAAATCTTTTATTACTATTTACATTTCTGACTTCCATCAACTCAGAAAGAGCCATGGGCAGAAGGGAGGAAAAAGTGTTATCCACAGAATCAGAAACTTTAAGCAATTTCTCTACTGAATACTGATAATGCATAGAAGCTATGCCTGGTGACTGGTCTCTGCAAAATCATAATGGCCCTGTTTTAAAAGGGTTCATCCCTCCAGACTGTAGCAAGAAGAGGTTAAACGACTTGTCTCTTTAATTACTAACATCAATCCCATCGTTCCTCCTATATACAAAAACAGTGGTTTTATAGTTTCTCCTGCCAGCCGTTACCTTATAAATCCCATACAAAGGTAAGATCTTTGTTTTATTTCAATACAAATGTTTCTAGCAAATGTTTACACTGCTCTTTTGAAGCTTCCTCAATCCACACCACACCCCGGCAACTACATAAAAATGCCATTTGCTTTGAATCCCAGATGCTTACTTATTGAACCATTTGTCTACAGTGAAATTTCAACATTATTTGCTAGCATGGGTTAACTTGTCTTTAGCATAAGGAGAGATATTACGGGACGTGGGTTAGTGGGCAGTATTGGTAGTAGCTGGATGGTTGGACTAGAGGATCTTAGAGGTCTTTTCCAACATCAGTGATTCAATGTTCGATGTTTAGATATGTTTGCATGCTCAAATATATATAGACAGTAAAGATATATAAGCACATTTACACACGCAGATATGATTTATCAAAGCAGATAACAACTATAATACTACATAATTCCTGGTACTAATTCCTCCCCAAAAAAATAGTTTTTTCTCCAGCTTTCAAATTTTGAGAATAAGAAAATATTAACTTCTCCCCTACTAATCAAAGCCTTTGCACTTCAGCAACAAGAAGCATTGCACTTGCAGGCTCTCATCCTGATGGGGTATTTCAACCACCTGGATGTCTGCTGGGAAAGCAAAACGGTAGACTGCATGCAAGTCAGGAGACTTCTGGAGTCTGTTGAGGACAACTTCCTGATTCAGGTACTGGATAGACCAAACAGAGAAGAAGCATTACTGGACTTAGTGCTCACCAATGCAGATGAACTCATTTAAGAGGTTAAGACAGGAGGCAGCGTGGGCTGCAGCGACCACACCCTGGCTGAGCTTGTGATCTCGAGGAATATGGGCCTGGCAAAGAGCAAAGTCAGGATGATGAACTTTAGAAGAGTGAACTTCTAGATCCCCTGGGAAACTGTCCCTGGGGGAGCAAAATCCCTTGCACTGTGAGTGAAGAGCGTGTTTGAGACCATCTGATGAGACTTAATGTGTACAAATCTATTGGGTTGGACAACATGTATACAGGAGTCCTGGAGGAACTGGCTGATGTAGATGCCAAGCCACTTTCCATCTTACATGAAAATTCATGACTCTCAGGCAAAGTCCCCAGGGACTGGAAAAAGGGAGATATCACTCTCATTTTTAAGAAAGTAGAAAGGAAGATCCAGGAAACTACAGGCTGGTAGCCTCATCTCTGTGCCTGGGAAGACCATGGAACAGATCCTCCTGGAAGCTATGGTAAGGCATACGCAAGACAAGGAGGTGATGCAAGACAGCCAGCATGGCTTCACCAAGGACACATCATGCCTGATCGATCTGGCGGCCTTCTATGACAGAGTAACAGCACCGCTGGGCAAGGGAAGATTGTTTGATGTCATCTACCTGGACTTTTGAAGGCCTCTGACATGGTCCCACACTACATCCTTATCTCTAAATTGAAGATAGATGGATTTGAAGAGGACTGAATATTCAGTGGATAAGGAGCCAGCTGGATGATTGCAGCCAGAGAGTTGCGGTCTACAGCTCTATGTCCATGTGTAGCCAGCAGGGCAACGGAAGGAGGGGACTGTCCCTCTCTAACTGTTCTCTAAAGTCACACCTCAGGATTAAAGGTTGAAGAAGCACTGTCCGGAAAAATATACAAATAATGTATTGTTTCAAAGGTTACATCATCCTAACCATTTTAAATTAGAAAAGTATTAATCAGAAAGAAGGTATATCTCAAAGAGTTGGTATGATTTACTACAAAAATAACCTCATTTTGCTAGGAGTGTTCTGCTTCTTAATTACCTTCCTTGCAAACTAAATTCTGCCAGCAATAAAACTGCAAGCGGGCAGAGGTATGTCTATCAAAAAGAAGCTGAGCTCTCTGTTCAAAAGCCTCTACTAAAACTTTGTCAAGCAGCCAAATACTGCAGCAAAACCTTCAGTACAGCAACAGCAAGGCAACTACCTACCTCTCAGCATATCATAAAAAGACTTTTAAGAGATGGTGAAATTAGTCAGCCAACTCTTGTTAACTGCTGTTTGTTTCCTCACCTTCCTTCAAAGAATTATTTTTAAAATAACAAACATGGCACTCAGGTTCAGCTAAAGGGAACCAACAAATCACTCTACCCATAAATGCTGAGTCCTTGCATACATAAGTAAATATATAAGTGAAACCAAGACGGACCATGCAAAAAGTGTTCTTTACATCCTATCATTGTTTCCTTATTGCACAGTATTTCTGTCTCAAAGAAGAGTCTGACAGCTGTAGATCCTTCACTTCCCCATACCCCAAGTCTGAACCATAAGCCTCACAGTAACCTCTACAAAGAGGTTACCTCTTCTAGAAAGAGGCAATACCCCAGTTCCTTCCATGCTACTGAGGCAATAGAGAGACCTCTGCCTGAATTCATTAAACACACATTTCTTCACTTAAGATGCAACTGAGACACTGCCTTATAACTCCTAAGCAGACTGACTGCTAACAGGCAAATTCTGGTTGTCATCCTCATCGTGTGGGATTTCCAGGAGGAAGGTACAACTCAGCTTGAGTGTAGGAGGAGAAAAATATCTGGCTTTAAATCAGCTGCCCTCCAGGTGGAGCACTGAGAAATCTGATGCTTGAGGTAAGTCTTCCCAGATACAGGATTTGGTCTCCCAGGAGCGGGGATATTTGGCTAGGTGACTTCTGTTCCTCCTGTTTGATTTTTTAAGATCACTCCCTTGTGCAGTTCCAAAGCCTGCTCTATTTTTTTTATTTCTTGCCGGGCCAGTAGAGCGCTTCATCACATCGCATCTCAGGGGCCCTGGAAAGAACTGCTCTGTGCCGCCTTTGTCTGACTCAGAAGAGAAAGGTCTTTGTGCCTGTGAGGTTACCTTTAATCTGGAAATTGTGGTGAAAAGGGAAAACAACACTGAGCAGAAACAATGGAGCCAGTTTAAAGATCATCATTCAAAATGCTTAAGCAAGGAGAGTCTGTAATTAGGGTTTGAAATTCTTCATCTCTCTTGGATGAGGTAATTGCTGGAGAAAAATCTGCTTTCAGTGACGTGACTCCAAGTCCATACCTTTCAAACACTGCAGGGGGATCCTATGGGAATCCCCAGACTGACTGCAGTTGGTTATTTTATTCAAGTCTCCAACAAGAGCATGCATGTCTGTACGTGTACACGGACGGGGGAAACTCTTCAGCGCAGGATGACGACAAGCTTACTGGTACAACCTGATTTATGCTTGATAACCAAATAATGTAATGAATCCTCTTACTTTTATCAAGACTTTTGCAGTTCAAGCACCTAAACGATTAAGTATCTGATAACCACCCCTCAAAATAAAAAAGCATAAGCTGATACGCATTTTAATCACTATTTCCTGCAGAAATGCAAATGGCTCTCTCAAATTTTACTCAACACTTTTTCACTCCAGCAACAATAAGAGTCATTGTCTTAAAATGCTCTGATGTTATATTTCAGTGATCATAGTGAGAGCTGTGTTCTGAGTGTTTTAGCAGCCGAGGAAGGAACGAATGGTGCAGTATTAGAACAAAATGGCAGGGGATAATAACTGACATCAGTGGATGTAACTTTCTCAATTCTAGACCAACATAGTTTCCTGCTAAACCTGGAGGCTGCAAATGCAAATGTATTTAAAAACGGCCAGCCTGGCAATAAGATGGTGATCACCGGTGGGAGGAAGAGATGGCACTGCCATGCTTTAGCCCTGTTAGTGCTTCTGTGAAAGTCCTTATGAAAGTCAAACATGTTGGAAATCCCAAATGAACTGCTGCTTTTGCTGGCGTAATGACCACATGCACACAATGGTCGTATGTTTTGACTGGAAGACAATGTACCTCTGTATTTTGAAATGAAATCACATAGTAGGGGAGTGTCTAGAGCGGTGAAAATGTAATCACTATGTGAGTAAATACAGCATTATTAGCAACTGGGCCAAGTACAACTGTTCATAAAGGTTACCTTCTGAAAGAGCAAGGCAGTTTTCAGAACTACTGTCTTTTCTTTATGTAGTGCTCTATTCTTACAAAATTTACATTGGCAATGAAAATCCCTGTTAGTACAGAGCTCAGCACCTTCAGTCAGCAGGTCAGGATAGTGAGTGTTAGTGCTACCACACTGCATTTTCTGCAGTCTCACAAGGATGACACTGCTCTGTTAGAAATTCAGTGGGGAACTGTGCATGAAGATGTCTCTGTATTTGAGAGATCCTTAGCACACCTTGAATGTTGGGCACTTTGTATTATAGAATGATAGAATGGCTTGTGTAGGAAGGGACCTCTAGGATCATCAGGTTCCAACTCCACTGCCACAGGCAGGGTTAAACACAAAAACAGTATCAGGAGTTTGCTCTGCTTGACAGTATCGTCAATTTATTATGTCTAAGTCCCTGAGAGTCTTGCAATAACCCCATTCATTTTACACAGCCTAATTTCCCTTGCTATTTGCTTTCTGGAGGAAAACTTGTTCTTACAATTACCAGCAGCTTTTCATTTCTCCTGCACTAGTCCTTGCAGCTGAAACACTCTGCTACTCTTTGGATGTCTTATCTACAGAGCACTTAATAATATGCTTTGCTGGTCTGGTTTACAGGTTCACTGTAGCAGTCACAATCCTGAATGCAGGGTATTTGACCATTAAAAACAAAACAAAACGCAATGCATCAGTCAAAAGTATGCTCATTCCCAATTGCAAGGATGGTCTCTGTAACACTATCAAAATATGCAGACACAAGGAGCAGCAGTCCAGCTTACAAAATATTGATTATTGGAGATGTTAAAAGTGTAGACAGGAAGATGAGCATTTAGAGAAGGGATAAATGTACATCTTGTTTGACACTGACTTTGCAAGTAGGAAAAATAACTTTTAATGTTTCTCAGGCTGGATATGTTTTAAATGGAAAATCACTACGAGGCCAAAGTAAGAGAGCTCCGAGAGCTCTGCAGGTTTTTTTTTTAACTACATCTCCCTTTACTTGACAGTGAAACAGGTCTGAACACAACAATATCCTGACAGCTCTGACAAACTATCTTCCCTATTCTGGATGGCCAGAATCCCTCTGGTCAGAGAAAAACCATTTGACTGGCTTTGAGAAGACCTCCACCTTCCCTTCCCTTCTTATTCTCCTTGTTTAATAGGAGAGAAGTGCAGCAGTGACTGAGGATGGATGATACTTATAAAGGGATACAACCTGCATGGATTTTCCTTACCTTTGCCTCCTCGTTGACATCCCAAGTAAAGGACACGGCATTGAAGGCAATTTCTTCAATATTCCCAATGGTATTAAAACTCTCTTTGTAATCAGCTGTAAGAAAAAACAAAGTCTCACAAAAAGGCTTTGAACTTTCTCTTTTACAGTTCATAGTGCACCTACAGAACAGCCCTCTGCTTTTTCAGCTGGGTTTTCTGTTGCATCAGAACTATCTACTGTATTATTTACATCAAGTTATTAATAAGCTTAATTGCAAAGAGGTAATACATTGCAATTGAGTACATTACTTGCTACTGTTCTTGCAAAATACTGCTGCTTCTAAAAAGAACCTGTGATTGTAGTGCGAAAGAGTAAGTGCATTCATTATCTTGGTGAGGGAAGGGACAAGAATTGAAAATTAACTAAAAGTTATTAAAACATTTAAAAGGATTGTTTAATGCTTGCTATAAATAAATGACCTCATGGTAAATCCTAAAGAAGCTTTCTAACAAGCTAACAGTAGTGCACTTTTCTCACCCCACAGTTTCAGCTTTCCCAAGAATTACTGCACTGGGTGCTGCATCTCTATTAAAACAAAGATCCTTTCTCCAAAATATGTATGATACTAAAATAGACAACAAAAAATGTAAAAGATGTATTGTCTGAACACAATTGTCTGCATCCTCTCCTTGCTTACTTCCAAGTGGCAGTTGATGTTAAATTACCAACTAAGCAGCTTTACAGAAGGAATAAAAAGCAAGAGGGAGGCAGTCTGAATTTCAAAGGTGACCAAAAAACTTCAATAATAATAATAAAAAAAACAAACAGTAACAGTGGGAAAGCATGTAAAGAAGAAATGTGCCACTCTTCTTTAATTGAAAACAAAGATAAGTCCCCTTTTGTGTTCCCTTTGCCAGTTTAGCACACTTTGTTCTCTTTGATGGAAGATTAAGAGAAAGATCCTGTTTGTAAAGAGGTAATGCCTGCTCCATTAAAGGAACCTCCAGATTCGGTAACAAAAATGCTTCAACCTTCTCTGGGATTCACACATTTCCTCAGAATCCCTCGAGGGCTTTAATCAGACTCAGTGCTGAGGAGCTGAAGTTAAGTAACCTGGCAATCCCAATCACTCTAACATTTGCCCTAATCTGTGCTTCAGAAGCACGCTGATTCTTAGCTTTGTATTCTACACATGGAATGCATTTCTCAAGTAGTTTCAAAATTAATTTCCTTTGCCCTTCTAAAAATGAACTACTGGTCTCTAAAAACAATGTATAGGTAATAACTGTTTTAAAAGTATTTATAACAAAAATACTGTTGCAAGGAAAATGATTTAACATATGGGAGTCATTCAACTACCATACTTTCTCTCATCTGAAATGCTGGCATTTCAGTGAGCAAGTGAAACTGTGCCTGGGATCCACGAGTGATTTTGGATATGGTGAGAGTTCACTGCTCTGACCAGAGGCATAGCATAAAATATTCAGTGATGCAGCAACTGCGTATGGTGTTTGGGAGGTCTGAAGTGTTCTTCATTCCCATTGTGAACTCAGATCCCCTTTCTAACCAAAGTCATTGGCTTCACTATCTCAATTCAGTGTGGGAATGCAAATGAGAGGAATTAGAAGACACATCAGTAGTTTAATATTCATGTGCACACATCCACCCACCCCTTAAATTTATGATTCACCAGAAAGCGTCTCGTGCAACTGACTGCTGTATATGGGCGGGCTGTGTAGGTGCACTTTGGAAAGACATGAACAAGATGTCTTGTAAAGACACGTGTTTTCTTCTCATAAAAGGCTGTCAGAGCAGAGCAACCCACCAGCCCTTCCCTTTTCCCAGAATACACGCCTGCTCCCTCAATTGGCACACACAGATCCCATAGACTGTGTATGTGACATACATGCTGCTTGAAAGCAGAATTCCTGCCCATTTCCTTCAGCTTGCAGATAAGCAAAGAAAAATCCTCAGTAGATTAAGAAAGCATTTACACCCAAGGATATTTGAAAGTTATTAGCATGACTACAATTTTCCTCTTCTACTGCTATGAGTTACCAGAAACAGAAAATTGAGGTTCTTCAGTGTGAAAGAAAACAACTCTACAGGAATTATTTCCTATTTTGGTGGGTAAGCTGTGTTTTAAATAATGACAAATTTCAACATTAACGGCTAATATCTCTCATGTGTTACATACCACTGTAGTAGCTTTTTATTATTGAGTGCATAAATAATACAATATTTCCTGGAAAATACATAGGCAAAACTCTGGAGCGCAGATAATCCCAACCTAAAGCTTCCATAATCACTATTTATGTTCATGTTGGAAGCTGCTCCAGTATTTGTCAATTTACAGTACTTAGTCTGATTTGATGTAATCTAATATCGCATTCTTTATTCATTTCATTTTAAAAGAGGTCCAACGTCACAGCACAGCAGTGTGGAAATTCAGCAACCTCTCTCTCACTCCTGTTGGTAACAAGAGTGAAGTGCTGCTCTCTTCACAAAAATCCGTAACAGCAAAAAGCCTAAATTCTGTAGAGCATCTTTCCTTCTTGCTTAAGTCTTCAAGCACTAAGGACTAACTTACATTTAAGTATATACTTATCCTATTAATATCAGTGCATCTGCAGATCCACACAGAACCTAATCCATTCAACAACTATTCCTATAAAAAAGAGCACCAGACAGTATGCAAAACAAATACAGCAGTAACTCTTGCATGTCCAAAGTGAGGAAATAAGCCTCCTTATTGCCTCTGATCTTCAAGATATACAGAAGGAAGACTAGCAGACCTGCGCCACTGAGGAAGCAGCACAAGCAGCAGAGTCATTCCTGCCTAAGGACTGAATAGTTGGACTCCAGAACTAGAATATTTCAAATTCATGTAATCCTTTTCCTGCTCAGTCATGCTTTAGATGTAAAGTGCACTCATAAACAATTAAAATGGACTCGCGGATGTTAAATACGTGTTACAAATATTAAGTTAAAATAATATGAATGTTTATAAACTTTGTGAAATAAAGTATACATGTTAATGGCTATTCCCAGATATATAGTCTGAAAGGCGCCTATGTAAGCCTCTGTATACTGCTGATTAGTGAGAGCTCAAAGAACAGAGAAGTGGGGCTACCAGCAGAGATTATCAGGTCATCCTCTGAGGATGAGACAGATCTGATGCACACCCCTGCCCTTAGCAAAACTCCATCACCGCCCTTTAAATGGTTCCCCAGGGAGTATCCTGGCACTTGCTAATCTTGCTCATGAGCACCTAATTCTCTCCGTTAACTGCATAGGGTGTGGCCATTAATGCAGTGTTCCTTCACAGGAGCTCTCCTAGTACCTTGGGCTGAATTCTTAACTCAGAGGAAAATCTGCATAGAATGACAGAACCATTTAGGCTAGGAGGGACTCTGGAGGTTAGCGGTATCAAGCCTATCCCTCAGAGCAAAGTCAGTTTAGATCAACCCATAAGAAAAATGGAAGATTTTGCTAAATGCAGCCTGATGCTTATAGGGAGATGCATTTGGGGCCATCATATCCTAACAACATCCACAATGCAAGTCCTAAATGAAACAAAATGTGCTTAAAAAACAGTGTACATGGTTAAGTTAAAGCTGGATTTCAGATGTTCTCAAGATAGCAGTACCTGAGCAGCATTCAAGCCTTTCATCTGAAAGTGCTGAAGTGAACAAACTGTGCTCTTACAGCTCTCAGGTCTGACAGAGAGTGCTGTATCAGGAACTCCTACTCCATCGCACTTTGCTCATGTTTGCAGTCCAAATAAAGGAAACATGCCACAGTGCCTCAAAAGTCAGCACAGATCTATTTCATCTCAAATTAATGGCAACATAAAAGACATTTGCTTTAACACGGGTAAACACACAGCTCAGAACACTATTTTACAGAATATATATCATAAGCTGAGTTGCTGGGTATGGGGACTGATGTGTGTTGCACACCACAAATGAAACACTGATGTGGCAGTGCCAGAAGGTGTTGGCACAGCAATGAAAGGAGCCCTCTGGCACATCCCTTCAAAGGTATGTGTTAGCACCATAAGCTTGTAGGGACTAGCACAAAGGCAGCCTTCAGAAACAGCTGCGACATGACATATTGGCTCTTTTACCACATGTCATGACAGGAGTCATTTGGGCTGGGGTGGAGATTTCACTGCCTTAAATACCCCCACAGGAGAAAAACAGAAGTTGGGGAAACTGTTCAGCCAGAACCACGATAATAAGACAAGAGGCAGTGAGGAGATGCTGGAAGAGAAGACCAGTGGTTTTGACCAAACATACCTGATTTATGCCAACTTCAGTGGAGGGTGCAGCATTTGAAAGTCAAAAGGCATTGTATGAGCAGGACCATTCTGGGACCTCTTCCCAGTGCTGGAGGTGTTTGGTCCCCCATGAAGTCCTACAATATGCTCCCCAGCGTTCTCTCTCTGTTTCCCTCCCCCCCTGCTCCCTCTCATTCCTGCCATTCAACAGTTTGCTTCCCTCAGGCAGTGAAAACAAGATAGACTTTGTCTGCTTTGGTCTCGCCATCTCCTTTGACAGGGATCAGCTGCAGACGGCTGCTGAGTGTAAACTGTATGTAGGAGGGGAGAAGTGCTTGATGTCTAGACACTCCCACAGATTTCGACTTTAGCTCCTGTGCAGCGGGTACGTGCTCTTCCTCCGTTCAAATCTCCCAAGCACGCAGATAGAGCAGTTCTGATCAAAATGGGCTTGCAAATTAGACAGGATAAAAAAAACAGTAAACAGGTCTCTCATGATAGCACACCAGAGCTCAGCATCTCTCCCTCACTTCTCTCCGACACTGACAAGACTCAGAAACAGGTGGTGCAGGAGTCATGGGTGCTTATTTGCAGTCACCATAATGATGGCATCTTAAGTCTCAGGTTCCACTTACACAACAGTGAGGCCCTTGCAGCAACACAGCCCTGAAACATTTACATCTTCCTGGAAGCCTCTCTGTCAGATTAGCTAACTTAACTGTTATGTGGGCTGGTACTGGATTGAATGGACCGGTCATCAAGAAGCAAGAGGAAATGCTCCAGCCACTCCTGAGAAGGCAAAGACACCAACTTCCCAGCAAAAGAAGGAACACTGTTAAATACATTTGCAAGTAGAAGCTTTACTCCATGACTGCTGAGGATCGTTCGTCTGCAAGGTCTCCTTCCTGCTTCACAGACAATACAGTCTTTCCTAGCAGGGACAAGTCATTGCTGAAAGTTAGAGCGTAGCCCATGCAGCCATTGCCAACGTATCCCACCACATCCCTGTGAAAGGCACCAGAGAATTCCACACTCTGCAGTCTTCTCCAAAACATCCTCTCATACTTACCGATGTCAAGGACCCTCTGCTTTGCTGTGTGCTGCCGGGAATGCCAGTATTTCCAGTACTTCAGCTGCTCGTCTCTGTTTTTATCCTCACTAAAAACAACCATGACCACGCTCTAAGAAAATTAACAGCAGAGGGTGCATTAGTTAATATGTAATTAATAGTCAGAAACACAACAGTTCTAATGATGACCCAGTCACTGCTCTTCCACAGCGCTTGGATTGTAAAAGATCGCTGGTTTTTATTGCAGTCCAATACTGCAATTGCATGTAAAAATTCTCAGCTAAAGAAATGTAGTTTTAAAATAGTGGTTGTGTTTCTATGGAGCTCAGGCTTACCGGGTGTAAAGGTAGGCCATTTTCAAAGAGCAGTTTAGTTGTGCATGGGATACTGGTGACAACGCAATGGAGGAACAAAAACTTCAGAGAGAATCTCATTTGGTATCTTTGTGCTTTTGGGAGTTAAAAGGAGAAGCTTTCTGTGGTTAACATAATTATGTCCTGACAAAAAAAGGTAGTAGGGTAAGTTCCTGCAACAACCAAAACCTCAAGCAAATTTTATTCCGTGAAATGTAAGTATTTGAGCATGACTGGTGACAATGTTGATGCTTTTCTTCATCTGCTTCCATGAATATACAGTTTTAACATGTCCAAATGTCCTTCTTAGGAGCAAGACTCTTGCATACATGCATGTAATGACAAACTCAGTGTGAATATTTACTGGATTTCACTGAGCTTCTCAGTTCAAGTTCTGGATTCCCTTTGTTTAAACTGTGCGATTCAAGGGAAACAGATTGAAACATTTACAAAACTGCACATGAGTAACAGAGGCTTTTTTAAAAAGCCCTGCTGTAGTCAAGAAAAATAAAAAATACAAAACAATGAAAGAATGCTCATGCTAGGTAACCTGCAAAGAGAAGAAATAATGGAGAACAAAACAACAAAATCACTTTTACACATCTTCTTTTGTTCCCATTCTTCCTTTAACCCTGAGTCACCAAGCTCAAAAAAACAACAACAAACTGTTTCATAAGTAAGGAACCGGATCGCAATTGATCCATGACCTAAGTCCCTATGCACATTCACCACTGTAACTCTTCATGTGCTCTGTGACCTACAAAAGCTAATTGTCATCATTATACATCTTCTGTGTCTAACTACTGAATGGGTAAAAAGCAGCACATGACATGGATGAGTCTTGAGTTTGCGTATGCATACTGGCTGGCCAGCAGGTATGTGCTAGTTGGCCAGCTCATACACTCACCAGAACTGGCAGCTCAGACTGTAAGACTGTAGCTTTTCATCATCAAGGGGAGCACTATTTTTTTTTTTTTCTACTAAGAACCATTTACATTGAACTTGCAGAGGCTTAAAACCTTCAAACATCTTGCCTTTCTGTCAGGTTTGGATGAAATTGGCAATAAATTAATCAGTTGCTTGAGTGGGTGCCTGGTAAACACAACAGGATCGTGAAAGTTGTGTGTGATTTCATGATCTTCTTTAAACCACATATCTGCTAGAAGAAATGGTCTCATCTCTCCGTTACAAATTCCATCTCTTCTGCTGCTTCAAAACTCGTGTGTATATGTAGTGAATCAGACTTACAAGGATTGGCTTACAGCCAGATCAGTGAGATTCCCAACTCCTTTTTCAGCTGTAGAAATGGCAGAGCTGGCACCACAAAGGGTGGATGTCAGAGGCAGAGACTTTTCAGCAGTAGGGAAGTCTTATACCAGCTTCAGTCAACAGTGAAACCATCATCAAGCTCATGCCCTTAGGAAACCAGGCCAAAAATTAACTATTGTTCAGGTTTACAAATCATTGCCTCTTGTTAGAAAGTGTGTCACTAAACTTCATGTATGACAGAAGCATATGGAACAGGTTGCCCAGAGATGTGGTAGATGTCCCACCCCTGGAGACATTCAATGTCGGGCTGGATCAGGCACTGAGCAACCTGGTCTAACTACAGATGTCCCTATTTATTACAAGAGAGTTGGACAAAATGACCTTTAAAGGTCCCTTCCAACTCAAATGATTCTATGATTCTATGATATAGGTTGTTGTCTGCTTCACTGCTCATGTTGATTTTCACTGGTTCCTATGACTAAAGTCACAACATTTTTAAGGAACATTTATTTGGATGGAAACACTTTTGCAGCCTCATACATATGCAGCCCTTCCAGCTTCAGGGTGAAATTTGCAGGGCATCAACTCTGAGGCTCATTGCTCATTTCAAGGTTACTGGGTTAGGATTTGCTTACTCAAAAACATCACCAGGGAAATGAGTAGGCTTGCTCACCAGGCAGATGTTGCTGAACACCCAGCTTCAGTTTTGCTTTCAGAATCTGAGATGCAAATCATACATTTTGGCATATTTCTAGGTGAACATCAAGTGAAAGCTCACACTTAAACAGTGTAACTATTTAAAAATTGGTGTCACAAAGGATGGCTTCAGTTCTTCAGATTTTATCTGAAATACACTGGAGAGCACCTGCTGAAGTACACAAGTAAAGATGGACTTACATAGCAAATGTGGCAGTTCTCTGATTTTACTTTTTAATCGGGGCAATGATAGGTTCACCAATGTCAACAGCAATATCTGTGCAATGATCATTCTGCCAAAATCATAAACTAAGGCAGATATGTACATACAAAATTGATTAGCTCCTAACTCATCAATTAACTTCAATACTTGAGACCACCAGCAGTATCACTCCCCCACGTTTAAATGTGGCATAAGAGTACGCTTTTTCTGTCCTCTCCCACAAAAAAAACCAAACCAAACCAAAAGACTAAAAACCAACCAACCACAACTACATTTATATGAAGAGCTTCATTCCCATCTAGGAAAGAAGTTGGAATATACCCTGACTTTGCTGATCGGATGCCGGAAACATTTGTTGTCACCCGTCTCGCTCAGTGTAATGGCGTAGAACTGTCCTTTGTTTAAGTAGGTCATAGGCCCCTCCCCTTGCTTTTGACGCAGAGATTTGGTAGCTTCTAGTGTATACTGAAAAGTGCTGTTGAAAAGACAGGGAAAGAACAACAACAAAATCCATATCACTTTCTCCTTTTCTCTTTGTCCCCACACATTCTGTATTTCATACAGTACATACACATGGCAGAGGGCTTAGGAAACATATAAAATGCCTGGAAAATGTCACACAAGTATTGAAAAATGCAAATTTCTTCTTTCGAGTTCATTGGGTCTGGCAATTGAGCATAAAAGTACCTGGACTGTAAGTGTCTCGGGTCAAAGATCTCATCTTTACTTTCTCTGGAAAGAACCAAGAACCATCATAAAGAACAAGGCCGCGTATCCCACAGTAAGTGTCAAATGCCAAGAGGGAATGAAGCATAATTTAGAGTACTAATCAGGAAATCACCTACCTTCACAGACATTTACACATAGTAGTGCCACAGAAACAGGAATTCAGTAGGAACAGAACAACACTTGCTGTGAAAGATGCACATGACTATTTTCAAGCACTAGGCAGAGAAGCAATACAAAGAGGAGGGACAGGAGGTTCATTTACTTAAAGAAAATATGCAGTTAAGGTTTTACAAATCTTCTTTTAAAAATGAATCAGAAGAAAACACCTAGTTTTAGTACTTTTCACTTTTGGGAGCAAATCTCAAAGCACAAAAAGTTTAAAGCTCCATTAACAGTGAACTGTTAGCTGAACACAAACCTCACAGAGCCTCTCCCAGCTGCCTTCCCCAAAAACAGGCTTGAGCAATAATCCAATAAAAACTATGCCTGCAGCTCCTCACATTTTCTTAAAAGGAAAATAATGTTAACCTTGCAGAATAAATCTCTTCAAACTGCATTTGGCCACCACAGGAACCTTAATGCAAGGAGTCACTTGCAGTATGTTCCCACAAACTGAGGGCATGGAGGAAGCATTTTCACAAAGGTTCTAATTCAGCACAGCATTTAAACAGTGCTGAGTAGAACTAGAAGAGCGAACACGTTGGTCTAAAAGAAGTGCAACCCTCACTTTCCAGTTAAAAAAATTCTTTGCTCATCATAACACTGACATAGCAATATAGAAATGAGGGAAAGACAAAACATTAACTATCGCATGGAAAAAAACAATCACTAAAATACTTGAATAATAATACATTTTGAGTTCCCACTAAGAGAGGGTGGAACTAAAAGTGCCCTGCTCCACTATCTTTCCGTCCAAAGGAAGAGGTTTAAGGCAGCTTAGTATCAACCTAGAGTGAAGGCAATTTCTAAGAGCTTCTGACTAATCTAGCTGACAAATGGAAATCCAGTCTTTTTTTCTAGTTGCTTAAAAGCGAGAGGACCCACAGGGTCAGCTCATCTACTGTCCTAGCATTATGAGAGGCCTTGAGATGAGAGGTAATGGCCTTAAGTTGTGCCAGGGGAGGCTTGGGTTGGATACTATGAAAAATTTCTTCTTACAAAGAGTGATGAGGCATTGGCACAGGTTACCCAGGGAAGTGGTGGAGTCATCGTCCCTTGAACACCCGGAGGTGTTCAAGAAATATGGAGATGTGACTCTGAGGGACATGGTTTAGTGGGCATGCTGGTGAGGAGTTGATGGTTGGACAAGATGATATCAGTGGTGTGTTCCGACCTTAACAATTCTGTGTTTCTATGATTCTGTGATTTCGTCCTACAGACTGACTGCCCATTATTTGTGGGTTACATCCTCTGATTTAATGCCACACAAAAGCAAGCAGATTGCACAGTGTGCATCCAACTGTTCTGAGTGCTCTGGGAAATGTCCCTCCAGACCTCACAGCAGACAGAAGTACTAAGCAGGATGTGTGCCAGGAGGGCTTGGTATGAACCAGGGGCAGACACAGTGCCACAACTGAGGTGTCTACAACCCATCATGCTCTGGTCTTCTGTTTTTTGGCATTCTGTGTACTTGATTCAGAAAGACTTTACAAAGCGTAGACCGCAGACAGGTTGCCCCTGGCCAGTTGTGCAGTCTCTCTGTGGTACTACTTGGGAAACTTCTTCTTGCTCCCAACTGGCAAACCAGAGCGTGCGCTATAGCAGGAGGACTGCTATTACACCTAAAGCTTACTTCAGCCACTCAGATGGTTAAAATGCTATTCTGAATCTCACCATGGGTTTTAACTAAAGCCCATGTAGTTAAGGACTCTTGTATCAGGTATTCAATTACTTTCATATTCATCACTTTTTTCAAGCTGAAGGTTTAATGTCTGAGCACCTACGTCTTCCATGGAACTCCTAGGAAAGAAGTCTTTTCTTTCCTTAGCGTGTATTTGGAGGTTACATTACAAAGTGGACCTGGGCCATAGCAGAAAAGACTGAACGCCCGAGAACTGTTAGCAAGGCCAATGGTTTGGGATTTGATTTTATAAACACCCAGTGTAAGTCAGCACTCCTTGCTACAGATTTGCTTCGTATGTACTGCCCACACAACAATTCAGTTCCAAGCTCACCGAAGTTAATGATTGTTTTAATATTGCTCAGAAAAAAAAGATCAGGCTCTAAGAAACCTCTGCTACAGAAGCAGTCATGTGCCTGCTCCAGGACAAAAAAATAATGTAGGCATGTTCCTGTTCTTTAAAACATGTACAATCTCTAAGATAGAAACAGAACTATTCACGAGATTAAAATTAAGCATCGGCTTATAAATGTTATCGATAACAATCTCTCACAGTTAAGTGATTGTGCAGCATCTGCCCTTTCTGCGCACACATTTTTCTCAGCAGAGAGGCCAGTGTTCCTTTCAAACTTCAGTTTTTACATTTTTTTCCAAAACTTATAAAAACTCTTCATTTTTACACGGCTTTAAATGACTGCTTTACTGACTTTGTAAGTAAACTTAAAATATAATAACAAGCATTGTAAAAAGACAGAGGGCTTCCCAGGAAACCTGCAAGGAGTAACTAAGAAAACTGGAAGGAAAAAAACAGAAGACAGGAATTTCACAAGGTCAGTAGAGTTAGTTCTGCCACCTCAGACATCAGAGCTGTGCATCCTGCCATCCTGAAAAGGTGGGGAAGATTTTCCATGACTCAGCTGCCAAAGCCGAGCCCCTTTATCTGGAGAATTCTTCTGAACAGATTTAATCTCATGTAACTTCAGGGCCTCAAGAGAAGTTTCAACCCAAACCAAGGGTAAGATAACAGGTGAAGATACACACAGATCAGATTTGAAAACTAACATGCAGAGAAGGGAAGAACAACGCTGGTCAGAGTCAGCAGAGGCCTGCAAGTGCCCCAGGGTGACAAAAAGGAGAGTGGGAAGTGGACAAGGGAGCACTTCCTTGATAACCCTTATGTGATATGCCTGCCAGCATACCTCAAAGCTGATGCCATACCTTGTTTGTTCATAAATGTATTCTTCAGCCCCCACTGACACACTGCGATACTTCTGAAAAACAAAAACAATAATTATAGTTTGATACAAACAAACAGAAAATAGCAACAAAAGCAAAACTGTGTCTATTTGAGAACCCTCCAGAAAAAAAACATCAGCCATTTAAAATTGAAATCCCTAAAAACTGAAGTGAAGACTAAATGGTCTTTACACTAGAATTGATAAAGCTCAGCTTTTAGAGATTTTCATAACCAACAGGAAAGCAACTAAAAAACATCCTCTGCCTCGTTGTAGTCCTTGCTTGCACATTAATCCATTCTAAAACAAACCTGTAAAAACATACCCCATCTCAAAGATAAGCAGACTTTCAGGAGAAATCAATTTTACTAAAGACTTCATGGTGTCTTTTGTTTTGTATTAATTATTTAAAATTATGTGTGGCCAGCTGTCCTTAAGGTTTACAAAGAAATGTTGATACAAATTTAGATTGCTGTATGCTATTTTGAATAGGTGTGGTGATGCAGGCTAAGGCTTTGATCAAGGGCCTGGAGCACCTCTCCTGTGAGAAGAGGTGGAGAGAACTGAGGCTACTCAGCCTAGATAAAAGGAGGCTCAGAGGGATCTCATCAGCGTCCATAAACATCTGAAGGGAGGATGGCAATGAAGACGGAGTCGGGCTCTGTTCAGTGGTGCCTGGTACCAGGACAGGAGGCAATGGGCACCAACTGGAGCACAGAGGCTCCCTCTGAGCACCAGGCAGCACTGCTGTGCTGTGTGGTGCCAGAGCACTGGCACAGGTTGCCCAGAGGCTGTGGGGTCTCCTCCTTGGGGATGTTCAGAAGCTGCCTGGCCATGGCCCTGGGCCCCCTGCTCTGGGTGTCCCTGCTGGAGCAGGGGTGGGCCAGAGGGGCACAGAGGGCCCTGCCAGCCTCAGCCATCCTGGGCTTCTGTGAAAGTATTTTGCCTTCAATACAATATTTCCTTCGAGCGAAATGCACACTTTACTAGATGAAGTAAAACTTTCAGTCACTCATTACAAAATGAAAACATCTGTGAAAACAAAAATTACATTAAGAGATAGAATTCTCAAAAATGAAATCTTATTGTACAGACTAAGCAAGGATTTATACTCTGCCTTCCTGAACATATGAGCCCACTTATACTCTACTATGCGAGTAGTAACACATTTTCAGTGATTTCTCAGTCACTGATGGATCATTATATTTAATTTCCAGGACTTCTTCTGTGATCACTGCTCAGCAATAAAAAGCTGTTTTGTTTCCAGAAGCATCACAACAAATATCCAGTATGATAGATGTGAAGTGCAAAGTTATTATGTACCAGTCAGGAGTATTTCCTCACAATCAGAAGTCAAGGATCCACATGCACTAACTACTACAAGAAATCTAAACTGTGATGGGATAATTACAATGAAAATTGCCCCGTATGAGCATTTGAATTTAAAGCAGCTACAGGGGAGACCTGGCTAAAGCTCAGTCCCCCTGTAAGAAGTGAAGTTAAGATGGAGGCGTGGGTGCCACATTGGAATTCATTCCACCCATTTCAGGCAATCAGGTGTGAGCTGCCTCTTTCTCCACAGGCTGCAGAGAAAGCCTGGATGACAAGTGTCATACTGCTTTAAAAGACATTGTGTAAATAACCAATAACTTTAGAAAACATTAAACGAAATTTTACTGACACCATAACACAGAGTTTGGGATGCAAGGCAAGAGGTAAGTTCCCTTTCTGCCCACCGCCACTGTGCATGCTTGCTAGCACAGTGCACAGCATGGACTGCCTTTTGGGATAACTTCCAGCACGACGTCCCCAACAAAGCAGCATAATGGAATTGCTGGGCTGCAGCTCCCTGGAAAGCCATGTGTGCATTATCACCAGACTTCCATATGGAGTGATTAATCAGTAACAAAGAAAAATAGCTGAAATAATGCAATTTGATAATGCAGAACTGTGTTTCTAATCCCAAGTTTGATTTTACTGATTTTTCATTGCCAATCTCAATTCTCTCATTAATTATTCATTTAGCTGACCTAAATGGGTTTCTGTATCTTAAAATGGATGTCACCTCCAGATGTCCTCATCCACGATGCTTATGTGGAGACACCTTACTTTTCTAACAGACATGTACACAAACACAACAAATTTCTCCAAAATTCAGTAAGAGCAAATGACCCTTACCGTAGCTTGTTCCATATTTTCATTTGTTACCTGTACCCTTTCATAGAGGAGGAGGAGAAAATCTGAAGAGAGTTTTACCACCTAACACATCCAATTATTCACACAAGCACTGTCAGCCTTAAACCATTTCTACCTTTCTGCAGTTCTGACTTGTTTGGACTATTCTGCTGCAGGCAAAAGCAGCCAGGGGGTACTTACCATACTGAGACTAGTTTTATAATTACTTTGTCTCAGCAAAGAAGTGTAAAATAGTGACAAGGCAGCGCCTTCTCTCTCTTCTTCTCATCATTCCCCTACATATACAAGCATCTGAGTCTTCCCCTGCCAGTTAATCCTTCCATTCCCCTAAATCCCACTGGTTTCACCTCCTTGCTCATGTTGCAGAGCAGAGCTTAACATAACATACAGCTTTTGAATAAATTAGGTTTATTTAGCAGCAGAAACGGACGCTGCTCATTTGCACTTTCAGAAGAACATCAAGAATTTCCCAGTTACAAAATGGGTGCTGTTTCTTACAGTTAGAAAAGGCCTGAAAGCAGATCTAGTTAGTGGGCAACTGATCTTCTTTGGGAATGGTATCTATCCTCTACTTGCTACAATATTCTCCAAGACAAAAGATCAGCATCTGTTACTCTTCAGGTTTCCACTAAACAACTAAAAACTGCCTTCTGAAACACCTCATGACTTTCCCCTACAATCAGCACAAACAGACATGAACACGGCAAAGAGGAGAGTTGAATTTGTTGAAACTAACGTTACTATTCTTTTAATGGCCTTTGTGGACAGCTCAAGTCCCCTTATCTTGTTTACAAGCTCAAACCCCTTATCTTGTTTACAGCTTTTTATTGAGATGCTAATTTGAGATCAAAAACTTACTTCTGTTCCTCCGTCTTTGAAGGTGTCACTGTACGTACTGTCCGGAGTACTGCGCTGGTCATCTTTGAGATAATTGGTGTGGGGAGCAATGTTGGACACTTCATACGGTTCAAAAATAACCCCTCGGTGCTCCTCATTTTCTCCTCTTGTGTAGTGTGCTTGTGGGGTCATAAAAACAGGGGTGAACTCTTCTGCTTTTATCACAGTCACTGCAGTCCCCGTAATCGGCGTGGAGCTGCCAGACACATTTGTGTTGTACTCCCTCTTGGATGACTCCAATGGGTCTTGGTTCAAGGAAAGGTTAACGGGCACCGTCTTCAGGACTTGCACACGGTTCTCTCCCCCACTCAAATTACTCTGAGCTTCCGTGGAACTGAGACAATTTCTGTGAGACAAAAACAAAAACATTACGAACTGTCCTGATAAAGTAAATCTCCTCCTTAAACAGCTTAATGACCTTAGATGGCAGGGAAGGAGATCTGTGCGCTTTCGACTCTGATAAGCCATTGCCATAACAAGTAGTACATTAACAAATCCTAGGCACACGACATGGTGAAGCAGGCGGAGAGGTCCCGAACTCTTCAACAGCTTGGGAAAGATGATACACTCAATTCGACCTACAATTGGTAGGACTCATGATAAATTCTCTCTATCTGGGATTACGCTTGCCTTGGCTCATAATTTGGATGGAAAGTCAATCTACCAGTGCAACAACCCTTAGGCACAAAAAGGCATAAAGAGTAACACAAGGTATGGACTATTAACAGTAGATAATTTGCATGTGGAATAGCAGGAACAGCAAAATCCACATGCTGTATGCTCTCTCCAGACACTACTGCTTGTGTGACTCGGATACCAATGCTCTTCTGAAAGAACAAGCACAGGAATCCTATTGTGTCAGAGTAGATCAGTAACGAGATCGTGGCTGCAAGGTAACCTCCAGCAGCATTCCCACGTCTCTGCCTGTGGTCACTGTTGAAAACAAATAGATTGTTCACAGGAGTTGCACTGACATAAAATTGTTAACCTATAAACCTTTCTGTAGGTCTAACACTCTGCTTTGTCTTCAGCCCAGGAAATGTGCTCTAACATTAGGGTTCCTCTCTCTTCAGGTTTTCCACTTGAGGCCAGTTTTGACAATCACACTCAACTTTGGAGTTTTTCTGGGGTTAGCAGAAGTAAAACTGTTCCTCAAAAAAACTTTCACATTCTGTTCTGAAACAGTGGATTTATACTGCTACCTATTTTAAAGTTTCACCTAACACATACCAGTACAGATGCACAGGGTTGTCCTAAATTAGCTACACTGAGAAATTTTGCATAGCAAAAAATGAGTTATTTCTCCTTAAATATACACTCTCCCTTGCGTACAGGTCTAAACAAAAACAGGAATCAGGCTCCTCTGACTCCACAACTTTTAGCCTGCTGAGGAGGGCTGAAATCTGAGAAGAGTGACAAGAATTTCTCAGGGAATGATTTTAATAGCTACTTTATTTGATTATGGGTAGACAGTTATGTCAAATAAAACTATACACACTGGGTTACTGAAGTCAAGCTACTCAGTTTCTGCCCTAAGAAAATTGAAGGAAAGCAGTCACTAGCCAGCTGCCAATGTAATCTGACTTTACTAATCTCAGCAGCAGTGAAAGAACAAAACACAAGTCAAGAAACTTTCTGCTACTTTGCAAATTGCGTATGTAATAATCCTGCTCTACTTTTCAATAAATTAAAAGTAATAAGGAGTAAAGTTTGCTTCCCCAGATAGTCTTCATTCTTTTATCTTTTGGAAGAAAACCACGGACCTTCAAGCTATCGCTGCTCCTTCAGTTCACAACTGATCAACACTGTTAGTATCCGGGTGTATGGTTTTGAATAATACTGTACCTTTTATCTTGGTCTTCTTGATTATCATTCACTTTGTTAACAGACAACAGCCTTTTATCTCTGGGAACCTGAGAACAACATCAGGCATGGGGTCAGGTAAATGCAACTGTCAGGTACTTGCAACTTCAGTTAGCTCTACCGTAACAATTAGAAAGACCAAAATGCATCAGCGTTGTCTAATAGACAGATGCAAGGAGCTGTTTTTCTTTGGGAGACTTGTTGTGAACAAGATAATTCCCAAAGAGAAAAAATGTAGAGACTGTGGGGCTTTTTTCTAGTTCTTGGGTACGTAAATCTGGAGCAAAGCTCTTTCCTGCCTGTCTATCTCTGGAATATCAAACTAGGTTAAAGCAATGTCAAAATCTAAGCTCACATTCCCAAACACACAGACCCACGTGCTCTTCACTGCTTAACAAATGATGAGAATGAAAAGGGGATGCTTTGATGAGCACTGTGCAGAGAACATTTTAGCTCAGAGGAAGTAGGGTTTTCAATTAAACCACAAGAGCCAGCTGTGAGGTCCTCCTGTTACAGAGCAGTCGGAAGGATGCGGAACCTGTACCAGGGGAAGCGTACGAATCCTTCTCTTCACTAGCATGAGAAGAGGTCAGGGCATGCTGGCATGTCATCAGAAAACATGACTTCTGCTTTGCTGAGTGCAATGGCGGCCATGAGAATTAAGTCAAATATGGCCCCCAGGCAGACTCAGATCGACACTAAACGGCTTACAGATTCCCACATATTGGTTTTCTGAAGTCAGCATAGAAATGAAATCACCAAGGGCAAAGTTGCTGCCATGGCTGAGTTTTTCTTTGCTGAACCAGCAATTTTGGAAGTAACACTTCCCATCTATTTTTTCCAAGAGATGGTACACCCACGCCATCACAGCAGTTAATTCATGATTAAAGAGCAAGAATAGACCTAAGGACGGGCTAAAGTCGTGTCTGTTATCTTTGAATACTTTATTAAAAGATCAGGAAAACACTTGAATTTAGAGGGGAAAAAACGATATTACAGTGCACTACAGTACCTAAGGTTAACATCAACTATATCTGCAAGACCACAGTAGAGTCTGGAAGTGCCAGCCAGAGCCTTTCCTCCTCTTAGGGACATCCTCTCTCCCTATCCAGTATCATTCTGGTTAACAAGCCTCTTTAATGTATTTTAGAAGTGGGATCCAAGCCACAGCTCACACCTGTTGATTCCTATTCACATATTTATCCCCAAAGGGGAGTCAGTGTTTAGATAAATATCAGTAGAAGAAGAAGGGAAGGTTAAAAAAAAAAAAAAAAAAAAAAAAGAGGTATATTCTAATAATTCCTATTGACTTGGAAAAGCACTTCAAAAAAACACCATTACCAGCAAGTCAGAATAACTGAACCAGATGATAAAAAAGGGCAATTCGAGAGTCTTGTGAATGGGAAATCCTCCTCTACGATTCCACAGTGCAGCACGGAGCTTGAAGCTAGGTTTTAACTTCCTGTTTGAGAGCATCATCAAGAGCAGTCCTTTTCTCTCACTTTAAGACAGAAGTGGCAATTACTAAATGCTGGAAATGGCTTTGAGATTAACACAGCTTATTCCATCTGAACCCCCCGGGGCTCTTGCAACTGTCTGGAACCGGGGACAGACATATTTACTGAAACATTGTTTTGGGAAGGGAAAGAGCTGTTCTCTGTTTTTATACAAAAAAAATCCAGCAGAGTAATGAACTGCTAGATACAAGGGTATAGCTAGGACAGAAGCCAGTACTCCAGATGGTCATACACATCCTGAATTGTACGAGTCCACATTAACTTCACAGACTCTGGTAATTCTGCCAAGCAGAGAACAGGACCGTTCCTCTTTCTCACTGGGAAAAACTCTTCTCTACTCATTGCAACAGACAAAAGAATGGAACATCTCTCACAAAATAATCAGTAATGAAATAAAACAATGTTTAACACTAATGTTGGCATATGGCATCTTGCCCGTAAACACTCCTGAACACTCATCTAACAACTGTAGCAGAGACTGAGAAACCCGTTCTCTAACAGCATTTATGCTAATAAATAATAACAGCAGAGGTTTGTCATTTTCAATTTCCATTCCTGCCACCTCTCCGTGAATTAAGAGCGGAGCTGGCATTATTCTGCTGCCTTTCAAAGAAGGTCATCTGTTCACATCAGAAATCAGTGGCTTGAGCAGTAGGTAGTTTAAGTGAAAAGCCCAATTTCAGATTTTAGCATTTAGTAGGCATCACAGATTTTGTTTCCAGAGCATAAAGAGGTCGGCCTGGTTTTCAGAGTGACATTTCTGCATTACAGAGGGAAGCACCCTGTAGGGCTCTCCTCCACCTTCAACAGAATCCTTTGGCGTAGCCCTAAAGTATGAAATATATGAAAAAGAACAGTGGTATCAGAGTGAAAGATAAAGCCCTAGGCTTAAAATCAGATAACAGACTGAAATTATACGTAAATGCCTACCCTGTACATTGAGTCAGCTCTGTGTCCAGCTCCATTTCTGCTCTCCACCTTTCTATTTAGACCGCAAACTTCAAGTGCAAGGGCTAGACCTCACTGTATGTTTGTACACAGCCTACTGCAATCATTGTACAAATAAAAATAACATGGGAAACTGTCAGATGAGAGATTCTCCAGCCAAAGAACAAACTAAAACATCTGTGGAATGAAGCAAAAAAGCAGACAAACCTACAGATGGACAAGGTCTCCTTTTTTTCCACTTTTTAAACTAGTATTGCAAGTATAGGAGCATCAAAAAAAGGGGGCTTATTCATCCAAGGCTCTTCCAAGGTAAGAGGAACAATGCAGTACTGGAGAAGAAATCATGCCTACACATTTGATATGAGAATTCTGATTTTGTTTTTTCTCTCCAGAACTAAATATGTCAAAACAGCCTCAGGGAGGCTTCCTAAAGTGGAAAGGACACTTGATGCTAGTATCAGAGATAAAACAAGGTGTAGCGAGTTGTGTCTTTGAAAACTGGCTCTTTTGATGCCTCATAAGAGTGGGCCCCTGCCAGTGCAGCAGGGAGGAATACCGATGGAGTTACCTACTTTATAATAGTCATATAATAGGCCAAGGGCAGCAGCACTGTCCTCATCACCATTTATGCTCATCATGGCCTTGGTAGCTGCTGTTAGGGGATTCTCCAAATACGACTTCCAGGCTTCATCTTCGCTGGTGTAGGCTCGTCTGGTGTTGAATGAAGTGTCATTTGGCACTAAGGCCACAAGTCGCTTGTTACTGCATAGACAGGAAGAATAAAATGGTGACCCAGGAGGGATTACTTTATTCGTAACTCACAAGGCATGTTAAAGAACATCACACAGCTAAATGAAAGTGATATGTTACATCAAGCAAGTGCCTCTGTAACAAACTTGGTGACACAAATATTTAACAGTACTAGGTATCTTAAGAACTTAACCCCTGATAATAATGCAAATGTATTTTTACAGTTAGAGTTACTGAGATATTTTAAAACTAATTGAGAAAAAAAAGGAAGTTACAATATAAGAACAATTTTGCACCAATATTTTTGTTAGCTGTATTGGGAAAAATGAAATGAACTAAAATCCATTACAATAAGACACGAATGGAAAAAAAGTAAAATGTATGTAATGCTAGTCTGGTGTTCATCTAACCCGGGCCTGGTTCAGTATTTAATAACAGGGTACACCCTATAACTGAGCTATTTTCTGCTTGTGGAATGCAGTTCGTCAATAATTTCAGACAGGTTTTCAATAACAAAGGTATGAGCAAAGGGTCTAGTGGATGGAACACAAGGAGTCGACATATTTATCAGTTTATCACTCATCAGATGTAGTTACAGATCCATTGTAAATATATACAAGACCATTAGTAAGTGGGATTAGCAGTAGAGCAGTTTCCTCCATCCGGAAAGTAGTACGAACTGACCAGTGCCAGCAAGTCTAATGGGAGAGGTTATTCTGCTGCAGATGGAGCTGGAATTTCCAGTGTAATGGAAACATAAATGAAGATAATTGTATCTGCTTTTGTAAAAATGTTCAATAATCTCACAGATTAAAAAAAAAAAAAAGCAGCATTCCTATTACACAAGATAGCAGAGCAACAGACAGGCGGAGCAATAGCTGAAAGAGGAGGATGCTTGCTGCACACATAAGAGCATTGCCCAGATGTACGGCTCGAGTCACGCAGATCCCAATGAACGAAACTTTTAACACATTATCCCATACAAAGAAATAATTGAATACACTGTAGTTTTTTATAAGCCATTTCTTGCTATCTTCTACATAGGAACCATTCAGTATCCAGCTTTCCCTTTTTGCTCTCCCGTAGCTACCACAGTGCCAGCTCTGCAGGCCACACCATGGTGGCTGCACAGTGCCACAGGAGGGCCATGCAGTAGCTCCTGTTCGCTGGGAGCCCCAGGACTAACAGCCCACTGCCTGACCTCACTCAGCCACGGGAACAGCCATGGGCTCCACGTGAAGCAGAGCGTGACCCCTGGCCTGTGGGGAAGAGGAGGGGGTGGCTGAGATCACTATCTCCTTGGTGCAGGAGCACTGGCTACAGGCTTCTTTATTTAATGAAAAACAAAATAATCTACGTGATATGTGGAGCAGAGTTTTATGAATTCTGGGAGAAAAGCGCATGTCATAGCTGCACAAAATACATAGAGTGATTACAGTTCAGATTATGTTCTCCTTTCATCTGAAATACCTGGAGTTTTGGAAGCTCCCTTTCTTTCCCGAGGGCCTTTCTTTCTGCCTGACCTTTTGCTGTCTGTTCTAAGGATTTTCACCCTCCCTGTACTCACACATAGATCTGTGTTGCTGTGGGTTTGCTAGAGCAAACAAAAGCTGAAGTACAAAGTAGGGACCCATGGAAAGACAGAGAGACCTGCGAGGTCTGTTTTCCTTTTCAATGTGTTATTGTTAGCAGCTCAAATCAGATTTGCAGCGGCTCCATTGTTCGTGCCAGGGGTGGCTGAAGGCCCGTCCCTGCTCTGGAATAGTCAATTCTCTCTGGCTCGCTGCTCATTTTCCATGCAAGGATTCTCCTTTCCTCAACAAAGCTCCCCTTCAGTTGCAGCACCGGCACTGCACAGCACACAACGTCCAGCTCACCCAGAGCGCCTGCAGCTCACCGTCAGCACTGCCTTTGGTTGCACCGTGCTCTATTACCCACACAACAGTCATAACTGCTTTACGAGCGCTGCAGGCAGACAGCAGATACCCTTTGCAAGCACCTTCTAACAGCCACACTGAGCTCAGACGCAGAAATGCTGGAGGGGAGGAGCTGCTCCGCACTCCCCAGCTCAGCAAAGCCAATCCTACAGCAATCAGAAGATAGTGCTGTCCCGCAGAGGTATCACGGGTGACTGCGCTGGGAAGTGAAGGTACAGCAGCTCCAGAGCAAGCAGCCTGCACATCAGCAGTGGGCACCACAAAGCCACACGTGCACAGGCCCAAGGCCTCCCAGAGCACATTTTGCCTAAACCCAGGTTTTCACATTTAAAAACTCAGTAACCTCCTCTGACTAGAAAGATGGTCTGCAGCTAATCAACCCACACGCTCATTGTGTTTACTCTGCAAACAGATTGAAACAAAAGCACTAAGAAAAATAGAAAACTTCCTCTTCCCCCCCCCCCCCACCTGCCTCCTGCTGTAATCAGCTTTGTGGGAGGTTAATGGTCAGACCTAATTATCATGATTTAACATAGTCAATCATTTCAAAGATTGCACGCAAAGCACTCAGCCAAAACAACCGAGCTCGCTTTAAGAAAACGTCTCTATTAATTAAGGTCGTTTGGACAGAGGGAATGTTTGCCTGGAGAACTAGGGCTGCCCATATGTCCCCTCTGCTGCTCCACAGCTCCCGAACCTCCAGGACCGGGTCAGCCAGATGTGACAGAGGCACAGCTCCAACGAGACCAGCCTCCCCCTAACCAAAAGAGCCGTATTTTATAATATCCCCTTCAATTGGCTAGAAAGGACAGGCACATCAAAGCCTCCTAGGCCCACCAGTGCAAGCCAGGAGCCCAGCCCCAACCATGCCCCCATACCCAGGCCTGCCCACTGCCAGGACACGCGCTAACCAGCCAGAGCCAGCAGGACACCTGTGCACTCTGACATCACACCACATCTACTGCAGAGATGCAACTTAGCAAGGGAGGAGACTTGGTAGGCGAAAGCCAAAAGCTTCCTTTCCAGCTATCCCATGAGCTCCTAGTGAATGCCAAGTGCTTTTCTTGTCTTTTCTTCAACAGCAGTAGGCGGCTACGTATCTAAACGAATAGATGTGTAAGGATGGAGGCATTTCCCAAGGCATGGCCTAGCTGAGGCTGCTCTGACACTTCAGTGTTTATGTCAAGACTAAACTTCACGCAACCTTTAATTTGCAAAATCCTTTTCTTCAAACTGTTTAGTAGTGATGTTCTAGTTTGTATCAGGGTTACAAAACTAGATTCTGCAAGTGTAGCAGATCAGTAGAGACATCCAAACTTGCGCTCCCTTTGTCTCTTTGCAGTATCTGGAGTCCCGCAGTACAAGGCGGAGAGGCACGCTGTACAGGACCCAACCATCCCGATGGCAACACATTAAGGGCTTGGCCTTTCAAGTCCTCCTTCTGATTGGAGATGAGCAACTTTCAACAGCCGGCACTTGGGGCTACAAAATCCTATTACAGATGAAATCTCACAACTCGATGCAATTTGTAAATTAACTTAAGATGGAACCATAAATGTTCATCAATGCACTCAGGAAAAGTGGTAAAAAAAAAAGGCAGCTTGGTGAGCAGCTTGCTTTTTATCAAAAAAACAAGATTTCCTGCCTGCCAGTCTCCTTCCCTTCTAGATGAACAAAAGCCTTCTACTGGATTTGCAAAGTTCATGCATCCTCAGTCTCCTTTTTCCTAAATCCAACGTACACAGATGCCATCCCAAGAGCATGGATGGACCCAGATGCAACGTGCCTGCAGGAACTGTACAACCATCCCGCTCTCCGCTACTGTATGCTCAGCATTACACATTGTTCCAGACAGTGCTTGTGGGGAACAAAGTCTCCTCTAGATGCCCCCAACTTCTGTCTTATCCAGGAAATTCACCCTTGAAACAGAAAACAGCCACATCTCAGGCATTTCCTGGGGTCTGACTGCTTGTTTGGACACTGCGTTTGTTCCAAGAACAAACTACAGGAAAAAAAGTAAGAATCAAAGTGCTCTATTACATATCCCTACAGACTTGTTTATTCCCCCAGGTAACATATGAGGGCTTCCCCCACCTGTGCTTGCAAGGTGCTAGCTGGGATCACAACAAGTAACATATGCATGGCAATAGGGGACTGGGGGGAATCCCGTCTCTGAGGTCTGCCTGTTCTGACACCTGTGAGATAAGAGCACCAGGTACATGTCTGCAGCACCTTCTTCAAACTGTTGCTTCAGGAGCTCACATATGAGCTTTGGTCCACACAGGTGTTATAAAGTACACAAATTATAATGCCAGTCAAGTAACTGGAAAAGGTAAGACGGACTGTTGTGCCCTGGCTCCCGGCCCAGCACATCAAGGCCACAGAATACTTACCATAAATTCATTTTCTGTTGGGCAATAAGAAAGTGCACAGGGCAACTGTCTCCAACCTGGAAACCTGGGGGAAATGCAAATACTACAAGACACAAACCAGAGAAACTGCTTCTGCACTGTGGGCAGATGTACCACGCTGCATCCTGGGTTCCTGATCCCTTAATTGTCCGGACCAGAGACCAGGCTGAAGAATGCTGGGACTGAGGGTTTTATGGGAGGAAAACCTACCTGCTTCAGCCTTCCTCCTGTGCAAAGAGGCAGGGATCTCCAGCAGCACCCACGTTTTGTTGGCTATGACAAAAGGTGTGGGAACCCACTTCAGCCACGTCCAGGAGTTGGAACATGCTCCTCCTCCAGTTTTTACATAATGAAGGAGGGCAGAGCGTGGTCACTTACTGGTGTTTCAATAGGCCTAAAGCCCTCTGTAAGCTTAGCTTACACTTGCACAACTCTCCAGGCAGCTGTGAGGCCACTGCTATAAGGCAGATTCAGAGCAGCAGTTCGCATCATGTCTTACAAACAGTGTACAGAGAAATCTGTGTGCACAAATTTGACTGCTGTGACCATGTGAAAAACAAGTCACCTAAAGGCCAGATACCCAAGCTGGGTAAGTTAACGAACTTCAGATCAATGATTATACACTCCTGCCTGTGCTCATCACAGAACGACGTGTAACTGAAATGTAGCCCTAGTCCTCCTAGTCCTTAAAAGCATTTGTTTTGAAGAGGTGAGCCCAAATTTACTAGCCTCTGTATACTGCTCTGCCTACACGTAGGGTTAAAAAGAAAAGTATATACACAGTTGTCTCACTGCAAGTTTTATTTAAGAAGAAGCGTTGACTCCTCAGGATTTATTGCCAAAGTCATAATTAAAATGTCAGCAACATCTTCGCTTCAATTAGCCAGTTGTTTAAGCTACAAAGGAAGGGAAGTGTTTAACGAACAGGAAAATCCCAGCCCGTGTCTCTTGGTATTTCATCTTCCACAACTAGCAATCATCCTCCCCAGAAGCCTGAATAGGTCTCCAAAGTGCACTGTGCCCAATCCAGGAGGGTTGTTATCAATACACAGATGACTGGGAGTGAAGGAGAACCAAAGCAAGGAGACCATCAGCAGCCCAGAAGACACAACATCTGGCCCAAGCAGCCGCCCATACCAAAGAGCTCCCATTAAAGAGGCAGAGTAACTTTGCCTACCAATGACTGCAGGTTTGGGACCCTTGCAATTTCTGGGCAATCATTCTTTTTGAGTGCAAGACCAACCTGAGCAAGACCAAGCACGTTAAGTGACTATAACGGGTAATTCCTCCTTTAAAAAACACTCAGAGAGGAAGTAAAATGAATCGTAAGCACAAACCAATGGAAAAAAAAACTAGTTCAATAATCAGATGCTTTCCAGAAGTTTTGTTCCTACTCAAAACCAAAATAATTTCAGCATGTAAAAGTGATTTAAAAGATTAAAATAAATTGGTCATTCATTAACATTGAAAGAAATATTAAGCATGCCAAAGCAGAGGTAGAAAAAAAACCAACACTGTGACATCTCCTCAAAAAACGAAGATGATTCTGGAGCTCACAACACAGAGTTGAGCAGAAGCAGCAGTTACTTGGCAGCTTCGGATCGGGCCACGCTTGGCTTTGCTCAGAAGCGTACTTCAGGCATGCACAGCACACAGGGCTGTTCTGGCTGCCTACGAGCAGCAGCAGACTTTAAAATTAAGAACAGGTCACGGCAAAGCTTCCCTGACCTGCCGCAGTTTAACCTGCCCGCTGACCCCGCAGCCCTGACTCACTCATTACTCCCATGAGAGTTAATGGAATCGCTGCACTGACAGCACAGGTCGCTGGATTTTCAGAATACAAAATCTTTTACATGGCCAGGAGGAAAACAAATTCAATAGCTGAGCAATCCTGGGAGGCAAGATTACCCACAGTACCAAAAAAAAGTAAACTCAGAAGCATACTTCACAGAGCAGATAAAATACAGAAATATGGAATAGGCCATCGCCTCAAACTACTGGGAAAACGAACAGAACTACGCAGATGTGTAATCCTCAGGCTGGAGACATTCTCAGCTTACCTGTATGTTGCAATGTTTGACTTCTCCTCAGTTCACTTCATAGGGTTTCACTGGTTAAATATTTCATAAGCAACAGTCCTCTTCTTTATGAAGCTGGTGCTATTAACGACCAGGACAGCACCCCAAAACGCTGGGCTATCTGAACCAATTAGTCCTTTCCTTTCAATTAGCTACTACTGTCCCAATCACTGACCGGAACACCAGTGAAAATTCATCCCGTGATTAATTCCTAATCAGCATTTTAAGACGCTTTTTTGTGCACGTGCAAAGAAGGTAAGTTAATGGGTTACTCTGTAATCACATAAAAAAATACTTCTCAGAACCATCATGGTCTGCACTGGATTAATATTTGTGAAAAATTCTGACAACAAAAGTCAGCTGGGTTAATATTATTTCCCCTTCACATGTCCCCGCAAACCAAGAATGATGTCCCTGCTGATCCCTGCCCAAGGAGGAGGTGACGTGACCGCTGCAGCCAGGGAAGTGACCTGGGAACACCCCCTCCTCCCTCCTGCCCTGACCCTTGGCCTGTCTCACCACCGAGGGACACCTGTGTTACAGGACTGAGTAACCATTTCGTACCCCTACTCCGCTCAGCTAAGCTGTGGTTGCAATGCTCTGCATGCTGACTTTCCACCTTCCCCGCAAAGAGGATATTTGCTGTGGAATACCCATGAGAACAAGTCTGTTATCTGAAAAGTACAAGCTTTTAACACCTCTAAATCCTCATTTCTGCATTCACTTCTTGATGACTAACACTGGAAAACTCATCTCAATAGATTCTCTATTCAGACTCTCAGCAGTGGAAGAAACAAAATAGAAATTAGAAGTCTGCAACCTAATTGCCATTCCTCACAAGTTGATGGGGAATAGGTTTGGCCCTCAAAGAAAGAATTAAGTATAATTCCCAAAATCACACAGAAAACCATAAATGCCCTTTGCTGTTACAGTACTGGATGCTTAAGCTAAATAGTATGAAAGCAACAACTGCATCCAGGAAGAAACACACTGCCAGGACAAAATTACTCTGTTAAGAGTCCAAGATGGACTTCAGCCACAGACGCTGCCAAGCAGCAGGCAGGATGGGAACATGTCTCCAATGACACATGGGAGCAGGTCTGAACCTATTCCCACATTCAGCATCACCCTCCCCCAGTTATGTGCCCACACGGACACGCTCAGTGCAGACCTGGGCTGCCCCCAGCCCTCCTTCATGTGGTTGGTCTGAGCACACCCCAACCCCATCTGCCCCCTGTCCTCAGTCGCTCCTCTGCGCCCTGGACGTGTTGGAGCCTGACCAGCTGGGGCTGAAGCCACAGGGTCAGCACGCTCAGGCCTGCTCCCAACCCCACTCTTCATGCAGCATCAGTGCCAGCCGCTGAGGGACTTGCCACTCACCCAACACTGGGAACGGATAGGGCAGTGCTGTGGTGGGACTACTGTTGTTCCTCATTCACAGGGCTAGTGGCAATTCAGCACCCTGTTAAGTCTCACAAGTACCGAGGTCACCAAATTAGCTCTAGCTGTGTTCTGGAGCCACTAATTCGAGGTTCTGCAGGGATTAATGGTTTCTGTACACTACAGTAAGTGCAACTTTCAGCTTGCAAATGCAGTCATGAACCCAGGAATGCAGACACCTTGCCAAGAGGATGCTCCCTGCCCCTGCCAACTTAAAGCCCCCTTGCAATAGCTCTGAGAAATGTGTGGCAACGGGCAGCCACATAGGTCTCCAGAACACTCACAGAACAGCAGAGGCACATTTCCTTTTGCAGAGCTTCTAGCTTAAGCAACTCTTGTCTTTAGCACCGGTCATTTGCCTGCCCTCCCTCTGCTGCCCTAGAACATCACTGGATGGCATGACGTAGCCAGATCAACAAGGAGCTGGTCAAAAAGAAGTCAAAAATAACTGCCAATGGCAGGCCAGGCTACGCTGGCCCAGCACTCCCTTAGCCAGCTCTGCCATTGCACGAATATCTCTACTGACACCGCTGGGGGGGGGGGGGGGG
>JACDJE010000117.1:1659210-1805901 GCA_016647715.1 Pavo muticus | reverse complement strand
ACAACTACCCATGCAACATCCCAGTTTAATCTAATCCCTCATTCCACTCCGTCATCTTTCTGAAAATGAATCTATTTGTCTTCTCATGTTACACTTGTATACAAAGAGCTCAGGGGATTTCTTTACTTTTGATTTCCTTTCCAAACCCTCACCTATAAATTTTCTCAAGCTCTGCAACCAACTAGAGACAGAGCGTGGGCCCACCTGCACAGGGGCAGTGCTGCTGTCTGGGGGTCCCTTCGGTGGTGATACCATCGGGGGAGCGGGAACAGAGGGACTGATGCTCCCATCTGCAGTTTACATCCATATTATGCTGCACAACGAAGGTCAGTCACGCTCCATCCTCGTTCCCCTCTTCGCATTTCAATCACTACGGCCCTTACCAGGGCCTCCGCAGGCGTCCGTTCCCGCTGCCACTCACAGAGCTCCAACCTCTGTTCCTAGTTCCTGCCGCCATCGGCCTCACTTCACGTCAGCAGCCACCGTTTGAGGAGGCCACGGCCGACTTCACTTCGTTCCCCTGGCATAGCAGCCGGCCCCGCTGCTGCCCTCTACCAGCAACCCCTCTGTCCCCACAGGCGGCCGCCAGCGTCCCCGCGCCCTTCCCCGGGTCACATCGCCGCAGGCCCCTCCTCTCCGCCTTCTCTGCCACAAAGGCCCTTCGGGCAGGCAGCGGGACCTCCTCGCACCACCCGTGGCCGGACCGGCGGTACCGAGCGGCCGTCCCGCCGTGCCCGGCCTCCATCTTCCGCCCGTTACCTCCTGCCTCCATCTTCCGCCCGTTACCCGCCCGACGCCCGCACCCAACCAAGATGGCCCGCGCCGCATTCCTGCGCCTGGGCCTCGGGGCGTCCCCTCGCAGCGGCCTTACGCCGAGCCAGCGGGGGAACAGGGAAAGAACAAAGCGCGGTGCCGCGTGCGGGGCCGCCGGGCACGAGGCCGGGCCAGCAGCTCTCGTAAGCGCTGAGGGGCGCGGGCACAGCAGGGCAGGGCGCGGGGCCGGCGGCGCCTCGTGCGCCGTGCGAGGCAGCAGCACACGGCCGTGCCCTCGGCGCCCGCAGCCTTGCGTGGGGATCCTCGAGGTGAGGGGGGGAAAAGACCTCCCCCAAAAAAAAGACCAAAGTAAGGCAGAAACGAAACAAACCAAACCGGATCCGCACGCTGCGGAGCGGCGGGCGCCGCGCGTTGCTCGGCCCGGCGGAACACATCCAACCGGTCGGGCCGCGCCGGGCGCACTTACTTGTCCGTCTCTTGTGACATGTTTGCTCCAATGAACTCGCTCCCCTTTCCCGGCGCTCGGTCTCCCCGGTGGAACTGGACTTTCAGGTCTGTGCAGGTGAAGGTGCGCGCGAACGCCCGGCGCGGCAGAACCAGAGCTACAGGTAATTCTGCTTGCCGTGCCCCCCTGGCCCCGCTCCGCCGCCGGGGCAGCGCAGCGCCGCGCAGGTACGGCCCCAGCCCCCTCCCCCTCGCATGTGGGGAGCGGCGCGGAGAGCGGCCGGGCCGGGCGCGCGCAGGTAACTTTCCGAGCGGCGTCGGATTCTTTCACTAAAGGAGCGGGGCAGAGGGCCGAGCCGCGCGCTGATTGGGCGGGGCGGGCGGCAGGTGCGCTGCCATTGGAAGAGGCGCACAGGTACGGCGCCGCCGAGCTCCAGGTAACGCGCCGCGCCGCGCCGCGCCGGGAGGCACCGCGGGGCCGCCGCTGAGCGAAGGGAGAGAGCGAGGGGAGGGCCGGCGCCGTACTGGCGCTCAGGTGGCGGCCCCCCGGCAGGCGGCACGGCCGAGGCCGAGGGGAGGCCTCGCGGGTGGCCGGGCGTGACGGGGCGGCGGGACTCGGGCAGGTGGCGGCCGCCAAACTCTCGGCCGCCCGGTGGCTGCGGCCTTCGGGGAGCAGTTTGCAGCCGGGCTCCTCGTGGGACGTGGGGTTTTGGGGTTGGTTTGGAGGGTTTTTGTTGCTGTTTGGCTTTTTCCGACGGTTCCGTCTCAGCCGGGAGCGGCTGGGCTTGGCGTTGCCGCTCCCGTTGCTGCGCGGTCTGAGCGCGGGCGGTCGAGTTGCGGCTGCCGGCAGCAGCTGCCCGGCGCCCGCACAGCGCTCACACCGCGGAGCTGCGTCACACGGTGGAGGGGCCCTCAGTCCGGTGCACCCCCGTGCGCTGCGCCAGCGCCTCAGTGCTGTCCGAAAGGACAGGATGGAGCTCTGGGGGCGGCAGCTGTCATCCGATGGTGGGGAAAGCGTAGGAAAAGGGCTCCTCAGGTCAGCTCGGAAGCCAGAGAAGAAAGGAAGTGCCTGCGCTCAGTCCCCGTTCCCCCAGCGGGGCAGGTCAGCACCCCGCCGCTTCTTCCTGCTGCCACATGTACGGCTCCTCACCTCGAGACATCTTCCTTCCTGGGCGTCTGGCTTCATCTCTGCCTTACAAATAGTGCTGCATATAGGGTAGATAGGCCGTTGTATTGCGTGGTGACCTTTGCAGAAAAGTTAGTTGGCTGAATGAATTTATACTGTCCTTGGAGAAGGATTTTTCTGCCTTTGATTTCAGCTGATGAGGACATAGCAGAAAGGTATTCACAAAAATAAGGATCTCTATAACCAAGTGTGAGGACTGCTCCAAAAGAAATGCCTCCTATTTTTGATTCTGTGATTCTATTTTGGTTTTTTGGCCCACAGCATCAGAGGTGGATGTTGTTGGTATGGCAGTAGAGGTTGAACCTTCCCACCAACATCCGTTATGTGTTGTTGCCGTGTTGCCGATGGCAGCAGAGGGGCAGTCTGACAGAGTGGCATCTGACATGGAAGTCCATATGAAGTCCATAAGAAGTGTGGAATTAAATTCCTCCATGCAGAAAAAAATGGCACCCGCTGATATTCATTGATGCTTACTGAATAATTATGGAGACCAAGCAGTGGATGTGAGCACAGGGAGGCAGTGGGTGGTGCGTTTCAGCAGTGACAACAGTGACATGTAAGCCACGTTCTGGATGGCCATGCACAGCTGTCACACCACAAAATGAAGAGTGTCTCAACCAGCTCATCTACGTGAATCAGCTAACGGTGGTGGCTGTGTTGAAAAATAGTCTTTTGTAGCTGAGAATTTGTTCTATCAAATAGCGTTATCATTCTCTGTTGTAGTTTCCATGGAAATAAATAGGAAGCATTACTTTCAGAGCAACTTCTGAATGTTTGTGTATGTGTCTGTAATTACATAGAATTGCATTCTGGGGGTCTGATCCTCTTTCAGTGCAGTGGAAATCAAGGTTGATGCTTTAAAGTCTTTGATATTACTGGATCACAGTCAGGTACAAACGACTGTTACTATCTCTCAGCCCTTACCTATATTCACAGTAACTAACCAAATAAAGCCAAATCAGTATAGCTCAGTTTTAAGTCACCTCAAGTGTAGTCCCATGCAGATCACAGAATCGCAGAATGTCAGGGATTGGAAGGGACCTCAAAAGATCATCTAGTCCAATCCCGCTGCCGCATTCCCCGTTATGTTTTTAACTTAACAGAATTAGAAATGTAGTTTAGCTAGACTAATGACGCTTGGACTGAGCACAGAGTATTACTTGGCCTTCCTTTGTTTTCAGTCGCAGGAAAGAAGAATCGTTATGCAATCTGTAAATCCCATCAGAAGTTGCTGATGTGGCCTGAATTGTGCATAGCAAATACTGGTCTTGAACTTCTCAGTCTGTAGGCCGTTATCCGTAACAATGCCTGTATAAGTAGGTTTGTAGAATACATTTTGAGGAAGCCATAAGACTTTGTAAAACAAAGAAGAGAAGCAGAGTAATTTATTCGTTACAATAACGGAGCTGTTTTGTATAAAGAATTACTATGTCGTCTTAAAACAGGTTGAGCCTCGTAGGCACATTACCGTGAGATATTGTGAGCCCTTCTGGAGGAACAGTGGGAATCCTATCGCAGTTTAAATTAATGAAACCTTACTGCTAACTGCAGAAATGATAAGATTTCATTCACAAATATTGATATTATGTTGAAAGAAGCTTTTGAGACCTGAAAAGGCTACCTAATTGAGTGCTGTAAATAGGATTAACCTCGATTCAGGTATCCTCTTTCCCTTTTTACTTTTTTCAAATAGTGGGAAACATTTGGATGCGTGGCTTTCACTTTTTTTTTTTTTCCTTCTCTATGAAATGTATAGGAAGAAGGAAAGGAGGATCAGTGATGAGCACTTCTGAAAATGCCACCTTCCCAAGTTAGCAATGCTGCTGATGTACGATTTCGCAGGGAAGAAAACAGCATTTGATGCCATCTGCAGTCCTGGACCAAGCCCAAACTGTAACTCAGACTGAAATGGAATTTGTTGTTCTAGTACTGGGTCAGCTACAAAACTGAGAGCCTTTAGCAGCCTGCTCTCAGGAGAGATTGCTTCCAATGAAGCAGCTGGGAGACTGAATTACTGCTCAGTGGCTGCAGAAGTGTTCAAGGTTAAAGTTAGGAACAGAAGTGGAAAATGCAGTGATGAACTCTTGATTTGAGGTAGTTGAGGATGACAGCTTATTTCGTTGAGACTTGCTTAGGTGAACAAATATACCCCGAATATTATTTTAAGTATATAGTAGGCACTGGGCTCATCGTTTTCTGGATGAGCATTTTGTTCCAGACTGCAAACTGGAATCCAATTGTGAGCGTCCAGCCGAGCAGGTCAAACAGGTCCTGCCTCATCCAGCCCTGTGCTCATTCTTCATGTGCTCCAGAGTTGTTATAAACTAATCTGTTAGTCACTGAAAAAATCATCTAATGTTATTTCAGGCCAGACCAGTCTTGCTTCTCATAGAAGAAAGGCTGTGTTGGGTAAAAATAAAATGGTCACGCAATACCTTATTATAAATCTAGGAGTTGTCTTTGGAGTGTACAGGAACGATCTAAAATAGCAGATCACTTCTTCACGCTGTTTGCTTCTTTGCATAGAAGCTGGTAGGGTGTTTCTCCTTTTTTGCTTGTTGTTGTAAGGGTTCAGTGTAGAATCCAACTAACGCTTTACCTCGTGTTTACATGATGCGTTCCATAGCAGCCAGCATCAGCGCTGTTTGGACTTGCCAGCACTGGGCAGAGGAAGTAGGGTGCACAAACAAGGTTCAGCTCAGCTTACTAATTGCAGTAAGTACCTAAAATATCTTTCAGAAAACTATTAAAAGAAGTCTGCGCGATAAAAGATGTTAGAGAGGTATTTATGTCAAAACAGCGTTGTGAGGCAGCTCGGTGAGAGCGCAGATGTTTGGAAACAAGTGTTTGCAGTAGGCAGTGATTACCACGTATTTTTATTTGTGTGTTTCTGTGTCATTGATGGCTGTTGATATAAAATGCACTCGCAGTAAGTTCAAAGCCAACCACCTACCTACTAATTTTGTGATGCATCTACTGTTGATCCTTCCCATTGCCTTCCCTTTGTAGTTATCTTTTATATGAAACTATATTTACTGGAATTTGTACAGACCTTCATCTTCAACTGACTTCAACGACGCCGTCACGTACATCAAAATAAATAGATTTTAGAGCAGCTCTCCTATACTCCGAATGGATCGTTTGTATGTTCTAATAATGGATTATGCTACACTATTAACATTTAAAGTAAAGAAAGTAATCCTAAGTAACCAAGGTCGTAACAACGGGTTACTTGTATTGTTTCACAATGAAACGATGGAAGTGCTGTCAGAATAGAAGGCACGGTGACTAGTGGCAAGTACCTGCTGCCTGGAAAATGCCAGTCAGAACGCTTCCCAGACAGCTCAGCTGGGATCTCCATAAGAACCTGGAGCTCTCCGATGCCTCCACATCATGCGTGGCAACAGCACAGAGGACAGTGGAATATGTGGCTCTGGGCAGCCTGGTCTAGTGGTTGGCGACCCTGCCCAAGGCAGGGGGGGATTGAAACTAAATGATCTTTGAGGTCCTTTTCAAGCCAGGCCATTCTATGATTCTATGATTGAGCACTTCCTGGCCACAGGGCAGGGCATGGGGCTGCACGTGCCACTTCTATCCTAAATGCTGATCTGCATGTCTTTTAGAGCCCTCAGAGCAACATGGAACCATGTAAGAAGAAAAGGAGGGGCTTTGTTTGCTCATTATGAGCGTAGAGTTCATGATTCTGAAAGAGGTCAGAGTTATAATGTAAATATCCTACGTATCTACAGCGCCTGTCTTAGGCAGTATGGCACACAGAACCTTGTTTCAACTTAAAACAGAAGTCATTTTTAGTCGTGAAAATACCTCAGAGTGTGGCAGTCCTTTCTGGGTTGAGACATGGAGACGTCTGAAGAGGCAGCTAAGTCTGACAATAGATTGGAATATTAGCTTCTTCATTAGTAGTACCAGTCCATTTCATAAAGATTACTCACTGCTTTGAAACCAATTCAACAGAATGTAATACACAGGGATAACTTTTCTGCAGATGCTTTGATCTCTGATAGCATTTTCCAGTGATTCAGCCAAGTGTTTTGAGACAAGGGGAAACTACGGTTAGGTCACCTAATGGCTGTAATTTTGCTTTTAGTGAAAAATTCTGCCTGAAAAAGAGTAAGAAAACATCTCTGGAAGACAGCTCGATGTGCTGTGGGACCTGGGACTCAGAAATACCTTAATTAAGCTGAAATTTATACTGTGTCATGGTGGGGTAGAGGGGTGGGACCTAAATAACCTGACCTCTGAGAAGAATATCGAGTGCATCGTTGTGATGCTTTGTCCGACTAATTGTGGTAGCCACCACACACTGCATCATCGCAGAACAAATCTGCAGCTTCACAGACACATCTTCAGTAATCCCAACTTAAGCTGTTTGGGGAGAAAGGTGAAATGCTTATAGTTTGGTTACATTGTGAAGAGTTCCTGAGGAACGTCAGAAGAAAATTGTCCTAATGGCCGTCTATCCTTTTTTTTTCCTTGAATTACTCATTGAACACTCGTAGTTTGTTGTGGGGTTGGGTTTTTTTGGTTGGTTGTCAGCGGTAGTACTTGGAAAACCATCTTTCTTTTCATAATTAAAAGCTTCTTTTTCTTTTTTCAGTGACACAGTTGAACAAACAATTGGATGGATGGTTGCTCCTGGCTGAAGGGCTCTCACAGGGGAGCAGGAATGGAACTCTGCATTGGCTGCTGGGGCTTCTGCTCCCAGCCCTCATCAGTCCATTCTTGAATCATTATGATTTGCAAAGCATCATTTGAAACGAATATGAAATAGGTTTTCACATGTTGATCACATCCCAGAGAGCTTCGTACATCTCTGCATCAGCTGAGGGTTTTTAAATAACACAGAAGCTCCACAGGTTTGTCACCCCACCTTGCAATAAGAGCAGTCGAAAGCCAATGAAGAGTGCGTCTCTTCTTGCTGTAACGGTATGTCCTAAAATAGGCTCAAGTGTTCCAACGTGCAGAAGGTGAAGGATGGCATATAAATAATTGCTTGTTTACTTTTCCCACACTCGGGAACTGGAGTAAATTCAGCTCAAAGATTCCACAGAAACACTTCCAAACGGAGGGAATAGGAGCTGGGAAACAAAGCTTTGGATTTGCTTAGAAGCAAGGTGTTTCTTCCTCAAAATAAGTCGATGCCTTAATCAAGCAGTGAGGTGCTTAAGGAATCACAGGGAATGCAAAAGGCAGCTTTCCAGGCTTGCTGAAAAGAGGGGGAGCTGATTGCCCCGAGGCTGCTGCTCAGTTGTCCCCATGGCAGAGGACAAAGGGGATGGTCTGGTGGCACAAAAGGAGCCCCTGCTGGAGCCAAGAGATCTCTGCTGTGCCTTGTTCTCTGGAAGGGTCACTAGGCCACGTGTCTCTGTTCCTGTTAAAGCACCTTTACGGACAGGCATAGGTCTTTCTGCTATTTGCTGTCGTTCCTTTTTGAAATAGAGCCATTTTTCAGAAGAAAGCACTCCCACTGATCTTGTTCATAAATATAAAGGCAGTATTGTGAGTATGTAGTTTTACTCCGTCAGGCTTTGGGGCAGTGTAGGCTCAGAGCTTGTCAACATAATCTTTGGCCTTCTCTGCTGTCTGAGTTTGGTTCTTCATTGCTCAGGAGCTTCAGGATCGCTCAGGCTGTGGCGTGGGGAAGATCCCAGTTGTAGATCCCCGCAGTCACTCCATCAGCCCGCACTATCAGGCACAGCATCTCAGCAGTACCTTGTTTGTACAGCACACACGCCCTGCATGCACCTACAAGCCTGCTTTATCACTGCTAAGTCTCTGCTGTGAAAGTAGATTTCTGCTGGTGGAACTGCCCTGCCAGGCAGGGAGGTGTGCTGACTGCTCTGTCCTGTCCTGTGCCGTCGTGCTGGGAGAGAGAGACAGGAATCGGGCTCATGGAGCATACAGGTCCCAAGTTCTTTTGTACCTCATTTTCCTTTCACACTATCACTGTTACCTGTGTGCATTATTACGCTGCCCAACCCAGTATTGATTTTCATATTGTGTTTTAACAGATTGGAGTTAGGAGCTTATTCTGTCTCCTTTGGCTGTGTCCCATGACTGTGGCATATGCTGCTTTTTAACCTTACCTTTGTTTCTCTGAGTCCCTTCTTTAATAGAAGGATTTACAACAGCTGTGTGTTTTCTTTACATTTTTATTTTTTCTTTGCCTTTTTCCCATGCGGATGGAAATCTTAGCTTCTTCCTAAGCAAGGTGAAAGTATCCTGCGTGAAGAAGTTTTGTGTGGCTCCAGCCACAGAGATGCTGAGTTTTTGTTTCTCTCTACAGAGTACCTGGCGATGGCTGTTTGTTTATATGGTGTGCTTGGGTGTGAGGGGCAAAGCAGGCAGATTTACATTTACATTTCTTTACTGCTTTTTTCTTGAGCTCCCACACATGAGCAATTGCCCTGCAGGGTAGGGTGGGGGTGAGATATGTGTGTTGCTCTTTATTTCACTATAAACTTCACTCTGATTACTAGGACTTCTCCAGGGAAGACGAGCCCTGCTTTACCATTGCTGGGGGTATAAATCACTCCTAATTAATACGACAGTTAAGCTGCCTGGAGAGGAAGGCAAAACTCATACGCTTTGGCTGTGTCATTCCAGTAAACCTGTATGAGAGGGAGGCCAGACTGACAGCCTGCAGGCTCTGTGCCCTGGGGCAGAGACACGGGTTGGTATCAGGATGAAGTTGCTCAAGCTTTGGTGAAGTTGCTCAAGTTCTGACCCAGATACCAGCTGTCCAGGGCAGTTCCTGACCTGTGGAGCTCTTGAAGGAGGAGCACAAGGCAGACATGAGGAGGTAGGTGCAGCACCTCTCCATTTTGTACATGAGGCTTTTTGAGCAACGCTCTTGCCAAAGGTTCTGTGGGGAATCTGCAGGGCCGGGAATTTATTACCCCTTGCCCATCTCTCAGGCTGGTGCCAGAAGCAGACAGGTAGTTTGCTAAATGCTTCAGCCCAACTCCTGGAAAGTATGCCTGCATTCCCACTGAAACCAGCAAGTTCCCCAGTTTAGAATGCGTTTGTTTTTAAACTGTACAGGCAGAGCCTACATGTTTTGACAAACTAGCGCCAGAGCATTGAGTGTCTTGTAGATTCTTAGCCCTGACTGACTGCTCGCTGAAAGCACCGCCTCAGCCTCCTGTGGGCTCCCAGACAGTGCCTGAGAGTGCATGGTGCCTTTCTCAGCCTGGCCTTACCCTTTTTAGCTTAAATCAATAGCAAAGATGAAGATAGAGTGCAAAGGGAAAGAATTCAGAATGAACAGTGCTCACTAAATAGACAACCCACATGTGAAATGTAGGATTTTAAACGCAAATGCCTTCATCTTGTCTTATCAGAGCCAGTTGGTTTAGCCCCTCTGCTACACAGGTTGAATTTAAATGTTGCATGGATAACTCTGAGCTGACACTAGTATTTACACAGGACAGCTGATGATGCATTGTTGTAGTTGGCTTCAAGGAAAGGTCTTACCCCAGGCAGAATGGAGTCCATCCCCACCAAGGTTTTACTTTCTCATCGTTATTTCTCTCCTGTATGAAGTGTAGGCAGTGAGTACTGAGCTTGGCCCCACAGCACAGTGGAGCAGGAAGTAATGGGGATTTCCCTGATAGCCCCACAGTCACAGTAATGAACGTGCAGCAACTCGGGGAAAAAAGCAGGAGAATGTCAAAAGGTCCTGTAACCCTGGCTGTCCTGCAGCCTTGTCTGTAAGGTAAGGGATGAGAACATCTTGGTAACAACATGCTTCAACCCCCCTTCTTTCAATGAAGTTGAGCAAAGCATGGGTTTTTCTGGGAGGTCTAACAGGTTGAAAGCATTCCAGTTGCCACTGGTTGACTTAGCTCAGTGGAAGAATATGTGACTGCCCAAAGGAGCTTTCTCGTTACCCTAGACCATGCATTTCTTCCCCCTTCTGTCACATCAGCAACCTTGCTCTTTCACCCTCCAGAGAACTGTTTAGTTTTTGCTTTCAGTAGGGTTAGTTTTCAGGCAAGTAGGCTGGCTTGACCCTGTAAAACTCCATTCCCAAACTGTGGGAGTGATGGAGACAACAAAAGCAAGGGGACAGGAGTTGTAGGGCAGACCCACCTCTTTTGGCAGTAACTCGGGTTTAGCATTGAGTTTTAGTAATTGTGAAAGTGCATGAAAAGCAGTCTTTTCTGTTTGGGATGAATGAAAGCCTTCCAGGTGTAAGCATGGGGAATTAATTACAGCATTCGCCCAGCCCAGTTCTTCTCCTGCAGTCTGACACGTGGCTGCCTCATGTGATGTCTCTTGGCACTGCAGAGACATGGCATCACCCACAGCTCTGGCAGCAGCTGTTTCTTTGAGCCTGTCAGCCTCCTCCAGTGGCTGGAGTAGCAGTGAATTTCTGCAGGTGCACAGCACTGCATCACCGTAGTCCCAATGAAGCCACTGAGTTCATGGAAGTCTATGAATGAGAGCAGCTATCCAATCAAGAAGGTATTTTCTACACTGTAGGTTAAATGACCATCTTTCCTTCAAGGGATGTGTGTATAGAAGATGTGCCTGGTTTTTATAGACAGTACTATAAAGAATGTTGGTCGTTCTGAGTTGCCCTTTGCACTGCATCGCTGTTCTGTGCTTTGGAAGTGGTTGCAGGGCTGGCTCAAGCTCTGTCGGCTGTGCCTGGGGTTAAAGCAGACGCTTTGGCCCTCTGAACCCAGCCTGACAAGATGAGGGCAGGGAGGCAGGATTTCCCCTCTGTTGTTCCCTTTGGGTTCCAGAGCTTCCAACAAGGCTGGGAGAGGGGAAGAGAGACCGAGGATATGTGAGCATGTAAGCAAGGCCAATTATACACACGGCAATTACCTCAGTGTAAACAGCCCGTCGTACCGGGATGGGGAGAGCCTTTTGAGCCTGAGGAGGGTGCTTTGAAGTGCCTCTGCTCAGAGAGTGTCCATTAATGCGGGGAATTGCACCGGCCGCAGCCCCCGGCTGCGTTGAGCGGAGTTGGGCGGCGGTGCCTGTTGAGCTGGGCGGGATGGCTGTTAGGCGCCCTCGGTATGACAAAGCGGTCGTTAACATTCCAGCAGCGATAGGGCAGTAGCCACTAGCAACGCTTGCCTGCCTCGGCCAGCCCAGCTTGCTACCGCTAGCGGTGCCATAAGGACACGTGTCTCCTGTACGTGCTAAAATTCCGCTTTCCTAGCGGTATCTGCACGATTTCTCGCATATTCTGTGGAAGAATCCTAGCAAGTCACACTGAGGTTAATATAAATGTATCTATCTCTCAGCAGGGAGGAGGATTATGTCAATTTAGGCTAATAGCTGCCAAATGATAGACACACAGATGCTCTTAAATTGGTTTAATTCCCGTTGGCTGGCCCTGACAATTGGGAGCAAAGATAAATATACACAAAGCATTCAAAGCTCGGGCTGTTATGATGCTAATTGAAAAGTCACCAAAGGAAGCCCTCACGGTCTGTGAGAACCTCGGTGCCCGGGATTAGCGGCTAATTAGTGGCTAGGAGCTATCTCACCCCGAGCACAGGCACCTCGGCCCATGCAACCAGTTCTTGCCCTTGATACCAGCAATAAAGAAACTGCTGTGGGCAGCAGGCAGTGTGATGGTAGGAAGATAACATAGTGTAACGAGCTCTCCCATCATGCACAGAAGCAATGTCCGAGATGTGTGCTGTGTCTTGAGCCACAGCAAACATAAAGGCGTTTGAGGCCTGAGCTCTTCCCCCCTTTCCCTTTTTAACAAATGCACAAGTCTTATTATGTGACTTTTTACCTCTTTCATGTCATGTTTACAGCAGATGACAGAACACACTCTGGAGATCCTGAGCCTCAAACCCTGCTTTGGACTCTGCAGTGAGTGCACACAGGCAGTCACAGCCCCTTCCTTGCACAGTGTTTAGAATCGTGACATTTAAAAGACATATAATCCGTCTGTCAGCATCCCGGTATTTCCCTCTCAAGCTGTTCCCTGGTGTACAACTGAAGAATCAAAGAGTTTTTTCAAATAACACACTTCTGTTATGTGAACCCAAGGGCTCAGCCTGTGGAAAAAGATTTGCAAAATAGTACAAATCAGTTGCATCACTGGCACCGCTGAACTAATCAGGGCTTTGTTTAATGAGGAGTGCATCTATTTTGCTCAATTATTTCCTGCTGGTGAGAATCCTTCATTTATACCTTCATTTGGGAATGCTGGTTTTGGAGCTCTCTGGAGTTACATGTTTTCTTGTCCTCACATTTGCTTTTTCAAATCTGAAACAACTGTAAACAGCTTTAAACTGTTACACACCCTCTCAATTAAATTAACCAGTATTGCACTTCACAAAGACACGAAGTAGCAATAGCAGGGAGGTTCACTTTGCAAGCTTTAGAGGAGCTAGAAAGCTTTTTTCCTGTGTTAACCAGCTCTGAGTAATGCTGTTTTGCACAAGCTGGAGTCAGGAGTGGGTAATGTGAAGAACCCATACCAGTAGGTAGTGGCCTGCAGTGCGTGGGCTGGTGGCCTAAGTCGGCTCTTCTGGCAATCAGCAGATGGGCGCTTGTAGCCTGGTCTCCTTAACCCTCCAGTTGACCAGCCCTCCAGACAGCTAACTCTCTTCTCCAGCTTCTGAGAAAAAGCTAAATCATACAATCATTTAGGTTGGAAGAGACCGCTGAGATCATCCAGTCCAACCGCCAACCCATCCCCACCATGCCCACTGACCACGTCCTTCAGTGCCACATCTCCATGATTCTTCAATGCTTTCAGGAATGGTGACTCCACTGCCTCCCTGGGCAGCCTGTGCCACTGCCTCACCACTCTTTTCAAGAAGAAATTTGTCCTTATATTCCATCTGGACCCCCACTCCCCCTTAAGTACAACTTAAGGCTATTACCTTTTGTCCTGTCACTATTACGTGGGAGAAGAGGCCAACCCTCATGGTCATCCACAGTCTCCCCAAAAGAGACAACAAAGAGGATCATCCTTTGTATAGCAGCTATGTTGTAGAAGTGATGATCCAGGAAGAGGGTTGTGAAAAGCGAACAGACTTTTAGGCATAGAAGTTCTTCTACAGGTCTGAAAGAAGCCTCAGACTTCAAGCTATTTTGCCCCCTCACAAAATCCTGTAGGGAAAAGAGAGACAACAGTCCCAGACAGCCACCTCTGCTGTGGATAAACTGCCCAGCTTGCAGGGCAGCCCAGAGAACCCAGCTGCTCCAGGAGTCTTAATAGCTTTTGTGGAGCAACAGATTCCTGAAATCATTCTCATTGTTCAGTACGTTTGTCACTGCTGGACAGTAGTAGCGTGAAGATACAGAGTGCAGCAATCCATGCAGCATAGGAACCCAGTGACAGGGCTGCAGGCTTGAAGGCACTCTGTGCCAGAGCCTGGCAAGGAGTGAGGAGCAGATCAGACAGCTGCTTAATCCCGCTGTGAGTTGAAAAGAGGGAGGAACCGCAAATCAAGAAGAGAAGAAACTGCAGAGGGGTTTCTAATTTCTGTAGGAATGTGTGCATGACACACTGGGTCCGCAGGAGCCCAGAGCTCAGCTCAGCCCCTTGAAACCTGGTACCACAGCTGTAACTCTCAGGATCTCTTCTCAGCAAATCTCGTGCCATTTAGGGAAGGTGATGGGCTGAGCTAAAGCTGTGCAAGTACAGCTGTTCTCATATCAGCTAAGAAAAAATAAAGATCAGTTTAAAGCATTAGCCTTTTCCAAAAAAACAGCGCTAAACCTCATTCCAGAGCTTCTGTTAAGTTGAAAAATATATATTTAAGTGCTTCTTCAAATAAAGTCTAAAAGCCCATTTGCTTTTCCAGTGGTCTAATGACTGCTTTTGCCAGGTTACTTCCAGCATAGAATTCACCTACAGTCTAAGGCAATGCTGGGAGATTCAAGCATTCTGGTATGACTGGGATAAAGCTGAAGTGAGAGACAGGTCAGAATCAGGTGTACCATGGAGGTATCTGCAGCCTTTGTGGGGAAAGATTGCCATCTTGCTGGGGAGATCGTGTTTCTGTTATTAACAATAACAACTGGTTCCTACCATTTACTCTCCCCTCTTTGTTTGTCAGGTAGGCCCTGACAGCTGAGGGACTCAATGCACCACGCAGGTGAAGCTGTCGCGTTACAGGCTCAGAAGTGCCATCAGATGGTGTCACACATGTGGGGATGTGTGCTACCACGGCCCTGGTCACAGACAGCCTGCAGTCCGAGCCAGGAGCCTGCAGGAGGGGGGCACAGAAAAGCAGTGACACCTGTGCTGTTTTTAATGGGATTTGTAGCTGTGGGGTTTTGACAGAACCCACTTTTTCTTTCAGTGCATTTTGACGTGGAAGCATGTGAAATATATTACCACAAGAGCAGGCTGCCTTCTTGTGAATGCTTTTGCGGGGCCATGTCTTTTCTGCAGAACTGGCCATGCGGACTGAGCTTTAGGCGGGAGCAGCTTGGTCGGCGCCATTTTCCCTCTGTGGCCTGTGCAGGAAGCTAATACCAGCCATCTTTGCAGACTGTGCGACCATAACACACCGCTGCCTGCGCCCAGGAGCACAGACCCTCCTGCTGCAGTCGGCAGAGCAAGTCTGAACTGGGTGCATGGAGCAGGAAATGCCAGTTCGCAGCCCTCCCACGTGGATCCAGGCTGCATGCACACTCACTTTTCCAGCCCCCAGAGTTTGTACATATTAATCCCTTCACCATCCAGATGCCGTTTTGGGATCGGCACAGCATTCTGTGATCTTGGAAGGCCGCTCATGTGGTGTGGGAGCCATCGCACACACCTCGTGCGTTGTGTGCCTGCTGTGCTCTGCTGCAGGTATCGACGTGTAGGAGAGCTTCATCACAACAAACAGCCAAACGCTGCGCTTTTTTTCCATCCGTGGAAGATACCATCATACTTTCCAATCAGTCTCAGTGAAAACCATCAGTGGGGCTGCAAAAAGGTTAAAGGTTTGCAAGTTTAGGATTTGGTGGGAATATGTGCTTGTTTGGACTTGGCCCAAGAGCCTCATTTACCTGTTTGACAGGTAACAATTAGCGAGCAATAGCTCTGCTGGCTGGAATGCGGCTGCAAGGGCCAGCGGGCGCTGGGTTAGCGGGTGGGCAGGTGTGGGTGCAGCGCCCAGATAGGTATGTGCATGCACAGCATTCCTGGGAATCAGCTTTCCCCTAAAGATGGAGCGATGACTGCAGGGCACAAAAGGGCTGGGCTTAGCTCAGGCTCTGAGAGGTGAGCTGTTTGCAAGGTAAAGAAGTAAGGTAAATAGTGGGATAGAAGGCGAGCTGACAAAGAGGCTGGGGGAAACAGCAGCCTCTTTTTTTCGTGGTCCAGCAATAGGAGAGCAAAGGAAGGGCTTATAGCAGGTCTGAGAAGCTCACTTGGCACAGTATAAATGTGAAACGGGGAAACCATTTGGCAGTTAGCTTAGAAACAGTTACACTGCTGATGTGCTCGTCCCTCAGCTCTGCCATTAGCAGGAATCCAAATGCCAGCGAGTTTATCAAATAAAACCATTTCTTGACAAACAGCCCCGATTCCAGCTCCTGCTGACAGCCCCTCCAGTGTCCCTAGGGGGAACCGGTGGGATAAGTGATGCTGGCTGTCAGGGACATGGCAGGTGTTATACAACGCTTGATATTTTGTCCTCACAACAGGTAACCCTTCTGTTGTAGGAACAGAAAGATTTGCTGATTCTTTTCATATTTTATTCCCATTTGTGAACAGGCTTTTGTGTTTGTGTATTTCCACTCAGGTGTTTCATACTTGACAAGCAAGCAATTGTGTGACTGGAGAAGCCACATCCTTCTTCCTAGTCTCTGTGTTTCCACCTGCAGAGTTAGAGTAGTGTGTCCCATCTTCCTAACCAAAGGAGACACGGGTGGTAAGTACTGGTAGTTACATGCACATTACTGATCTGTATTTATTTATCCACACAGTCATTCACTGTAACCTTTATTTCACAAAGATGACAAAGTATTTTTTTCATTTTTAATAAAAATGATGTGTTTTTTACTTATAAATGCCTTCCCTGGCTGAAAGGGCTTGATCCTTGGTGTACTGGTTGATCTCATGTGAGGAAGAAGAAATCCAAGTATAATTAGAGACCATTTACCTTGATCTTAAAGGACTCACTCAGCATCACTTTGAGCCATTAAACATCATCTGTACACTGTTATTTACTCTGACCTTCATTAAGAGGGAGTCTCTTTGCTCAACAGTGCATGGGCCAATAAGTGGTCATTAAGCCTGACACAACAGCAGGGTTCGTATTGCTTCTCCCAAGCTCCTCATACCACAAGCAAGCACCACAGTAGCACAGAGGCAAGGACTGATGCTGCTATTCTCAACCCAGCACCAGCAGGGTTTAGCAAGAGGCCCCTGCTGCTGCCACCACCCAGCACCATCTGTGGGAACCCTGCACCCACCAGTGGGCAGAACTGATAGCATCCCAGCTCTGTTCCCAGCCCCTGACCTCTCCTCAGCACATAACCATGGGGCAGGCAGGGTGGGGGCAATGTGGATAAAGGTGTAGGGAGTGAAAATCAACCATGCGTGCACATGAAGAGCCTGTATTAAATGCATGGTGTGCCTGCTCTAGAAAGGGGCCTAAGTCACCATGTCAACTGTGTTGGTGAGGGAAAGAGAGTAAAAGGCACCCAGGCACCGAGGCAAGAGGTGAACAGTGCCATTCCCTTCCCTGTATCTCCCAGTCTGCCCCAGACTTCCTCAGCTGGAGCTTGGACCCACCACTCTACATTTCAAACCTCTAAGTCAACACGTTTTGCCAAGTTGTCTGATCACCTTCTACTTTTGACATCCAGAGCATTATGGTTTTTGTTTGTTTGTATGTCTGCAAGATGTGACAGGTACCTAGAAAAGTCACTTTGTCCCAGTAGCATCCCTTGTTAATGCCAAAGGGAGCTGCATGGAGAGGCTGAGCTGTGGTCAGCGCTGAACTCTGTGCTCCTCTGGTGTCTGGAAATGGGAAATGTACTTGTAGGGAGACCAGACTCAGGGGCAGCCTTGTGAAAGAGTATTTCTTCACCCTTCACTTTTTTAGGAGTGTGAACACAAGGAATTTAATCTTTCCATTTGGTTACTGCTGCTCTCTGCTATATCAGCACGGCCGCCAGAGCTGTTGTAAACATTTGAAGAGTGGCGTCAATTAAAGGTGACTCAGAAACAAATGTGATATGAAGAATTTTGAAAGATTGGAAGAACAGCCAGTGTGCCAAATGCTTTTCTAAATGGACACCTAAAGGGATGAAGAAGAGGATGGTTTGGGAGTCACCCTTCCCACTTCAGCTGTGCAGTCATAGTGACTACATGTCCCGTTTGGAAGCACACACTGACTCGAAGAGCCATCGTCCCACCAGTGCATGAATCTTGCAGTGAGTCAGCCCTTGCATGTTACAAAGCAGGATGGCTCCAGCTGCTATTCAGGCTCTGTACAAAGTCTGACACTACTTCAGGGTGGAATGGGGACTCCAGAGAATATGACAAGGGCTGTGTTGCTCACGGGTAACTACCAATAAGGAGCCCACCAGATAAAGTGGATCAGAGATGGCATCTGAAATAGTCTCTCACCCCAGCAAAGCATATTCTAGAAGAGCAGTGTTGAAAAAGGACCAACTCAAAGGAATTCACCACCGCAGGTTATTCCCAGGCAGTACTACCCTATGTGATGAGTAACAGAAAACACATGACCTTACTCTCTGTGAAGTGTTTGTGGAGCTTTTGTCACCATAGCACTGAGTCACCAAATACAGAAAGGTCCCTCCCATGATTCATAAATGAACCCACAGTGGCTGTTGCTATTTTCTGCAGTCCTTCTCACTCTGCCGGTGGGTGGCAGCTGACTAGAGCAGTACTGAACACTTGCCGGCCTCTCCCTCTTCCCAGTGCCTTACAAACAACTCCCAGTTCTCAGCAGCTTTTTGAGCTGTTCTGGGCACCTGAGGAGAGCAGGTGGTTCTGTGGTCATTTCATACAACCACAGGTCTGCTTAGAGCAAGGACACAAAGTGATCTGCAGTGTAGGACCTTGGGTTGAGTTGGCCATCACCAGACTTCAGCTCTTTGTGAGAAGTTTTCTGAAATAGTTATCAGTCTGAGACTTACAGATTAAGAATTTTGTAGCCCAAATACTTCTGCTACATGTGACAGTAACAATAGATAAAAATACAATATTTGTCCAATCTGTTTTTGTATTTATGGACATGAGCCACGTTTCCTACCTTCTGATGCTGGATTGCCCTGAGATCCCAAAATTAATTGGAGGTCTTTTCCAACCTTAATGATTCTGTGATTACATTTTCCCCCATCACTAGTGATAGGACAAGAAGGAATGGCCTCAAGTTGTGCCAGGGGAGGTTCAGGTTGGATATTAGGAAAAAATTCTTCTCTGAAAGAGTGGTCAGGCATTGGAACAGGCTCCCGAGGGAGATGGGGAACTCACTGTCCCTGGAATTGTTCAAGAAATGTTTAGATGTTGTACTAAGGGACGTTGTTCAGTGGGGAAAATATTGGTGGTAGGTGGACGGTTGGAGTGGGTGATCTTACAGGTCTTTTCCAACCTTGGTGATTCTATGTTTACTGGGGGTGAAATAAGCTACCAGGAAATGTGTCTGCAGGAGAGTCGCTTCCCAGATGTAATCTGGACCGTGAATGGCATTTCATTTGGCAGAACTAGATATTTTGGGTGGGACATGAAACTGGAGAAGTGGAATGGCAGAACTGGGTGTGTTAGTACAAAATTGGTAGAGGTCTGGGAGCTCCTCAGCAGGAGGTGGTGGCTGGGCAGCGAGGTCTGCAGGCACGGCAGTGAGAAAAACCCACCACTGGATACTGAAAAAAGACACCTCCTGGCAGAGGAGGTGCAGAGGCTGCTGCAGAATGGGTGGTGGGACCCATGGGCACGGCCTCATGGTGGCAGGCTCGTGGGGAATGGGAAGGGCCCCTGAGAAGACTGAGAGCACAGGAAGTCAGCCTCAGGGGTAGTCCTTGGTCTGCTTGGTGCAGAGAGTGGAGGACGTATTCCTCAAGGAAGTGACTACCAGGAAGCAAACAGAACAATTTCAATTAAAGGGCAGTGGTAGCACAGGACGATAGCAACCTTAACATATTCCAGGTGGTAAAGAATAGATGGTCTCCAACCAGGAGAGGAGCAAGTTACTGGAAGAGATCCCTGGGAGGAGCAGTGGGAATGGGAGTGTGGGAGCTTGAGATGCAGCATGAAGGGGAGGCCCTGCCAGCACTGCCCGGAGCTCGGTGGGTACACGAGCCCTCCAGGAGCACCTGCTTGAACAGCTTCTGTTTTGGCAGCTCCCAGCTGTCAGAACCACCACTCTTTCAGGGCACTTGGGGAGTGTGACAGCAGGTACTCTGCAGCATCAGTTGTTTTATTTCAGTGAATAAGGTGACTTGTGTAGGTCTAATTATGTACTAGCATCGGTAGAAAACCTTGAGTACTTCAGTGTTCAGTTTGGGGTGCCTCGCTACAAGAAAGACAACAAGGACCTGGAATGTATCCCAAGAAGGTCAACAAAGCTGTAAGGGGTTTGGAGCACAAGTCTTATGGGGAGTGACTGAGGGAACTGGCATTGTTCAGAAGAGGAGACTCAGGGGAGACCTTATTATACTCTACAACTGCCAAAAGAAGGTTGTGGTGAAGTGGGGGTCAGCCTCTTCTCCAGAGTAACAGGGATAGGATGAGAGGTGATGGCCTCATGTTGTGCCAGAGGAGGTTCAGGTTGTATTAGTAAACAGTTCTCAGAAAAAGAGGTAGTGCATTGGCACAGGCTGTCCAGGGAGATGGTGGAGTCACCATCCCTGGAGGCGTTCAAGAGATGTGTACATGTGGCACTGAGGGACGTGGTCAGTGGGCAATATTGGTGGTACAGTGGACAGTTGAACTGTCTTAGAGGTCTTTTCCAACCTGAACAATTCTGTGATTCTATGAAAAGAGAAACAGAAGAGAGAAGCTATCTGTGTTTAACAAAACCAATACACTGCCACCAGTGATTAAATCCTGACACTCAGAACGTGTCTCACCCAAGGCTTGTAGGGACAAAGCAAACAGTGCGCTGTTTGCCTGCAGCCCAGCTATCAATGGCAAGCGTTTGTGGGAAATAAACCAGTAAACCAGCACCCTGGCTCAGTGGGTTCCTTCCCTGCCAGGAATAACAGAGGTTATGGGGGATGAGAAGCATCCCTGTGATGGTCACAGAAACACAGCCTCTCCTTCAGGCCAGGATAGATCAACGTGAAGGAGTAATGCCTTCCCAAGGAATAGTTTGTGATGGAAAAGTTCAGGTTGTAAAGGATTTGTTACTCCAAGTGACACACATAATTTATTAAATCTTTTCAATTCTGTGAAATAAAGAGCAAACATGAGTCCCCACACCCAAGCAAACACACAGATAGGTTCTCGTGCAACTCCACCCCCCGTGGCTGCTTTCTGCCAACTTCCGCAATGACTTAATTTAAACAAAATCCTAGGACAGACGCACTCAGTAACACCTCAGCGTAACCTCAGCCTGAGCTTCCTTTTAAAGTGGCAGGTCCCTGGGTCCTCCAAAGGCGTGTGTGCTTATCAGCATCACCCCTTGTCGAATGGAAGCCAGTGAGACCCATCCCATTATGAAAATTGTGTAGGTGCTGGTAATAGCTGTGCTGCTTGGGTCTGCTGTTGTCCCAGCAAGAGGAAGGTACTGGGGATCAGCACTGCCAACCATCACTATTCCTTCCCTCTCTCCCTGACACAACCTTTGTGTTGCATGAGAGTAATATTCAATGCAAGATTTTGTAAAAACATCAGCAGCTAAGAAGTTTTATTACATAGTTATCAATAATGCTTTCATAAATGTTCCTTCTGACTATAAGCAATGTATGTGACCCCATATGAGAGTGTAAAGCTGGATGACAATTATCACCAATTAATGCCTGTTCCTTCTTCATCATTAAAATGGAAACGGCTGTTCACAGGTACTTCTACTTCTGGTAACCACCACCATGTGTATTTCTTTCTCCTCCCAAGCTCCTCTTAGGGATATGGGTCAGTGGACATGGTGGCAATGGGTTGATGGTTGGACTAGATGACCTCAGTGGTCTTTTCCAACCTTAATGATGCTACGATTCTCTCCAGAGTCCCCAGGCCTTCTTCACTATGGGTGCCCCAGCAGCTGCTGTGACGCTTCCTACTCTACAAGTGCAGAAGTCCATGGGGCCGTTGAGCATTTATTGGCCAGGTTTTGAGTCCTCCCCTCAGCAGCAACTGGGAAGCTGATCCTGGAACAGATCCATGCCACTGTGAGCCCTTTGGCAAACAGCATTACAAACAGTTGTGCAGGGAGGTTTAATAGAGTGCTGTCCTTGAAAGCAAATACAAGACAATATGGAAACTCCTAAGTATGGATTTATAAATGCAAAGATTCCTTTGTTACAAAGGATAAAATAAATGATGTATGTATTTTTTTTTTAGAAGATCTCACTGCTCCACTCTCCGAATACTGTATTAAACCGCAACTTGAAATCACGTTTCAAATGTTAAGCTAAAAGACTAAAAAATATTTACCTAAAAGATATAAAGGTGGAGCTGACCCAAGAATTAGGGGCATGAGTTTGGTCCATTCCCTGCTGAAACTGTGGTTGCTGAAGAAACAGACCAAAGTTCAGCACAGTTCACTCGGGCTGGCAGCAACATGACCCTATCCAGAAATTTGGTTGTTCCCATCCTGTCCTTAGAGCTGGAAGAGGAGCAATAGTGCAGCCCAGGCTGAACGACGGCTAGAGGACACAAAGGTGGATTTCTGTGGACCATTAGCAGCATAACAACGTCATGAAGGAGGGGTGAACTTACCACTTTCCTGTTGGAGCCAGCATTAAAAAGAAATCACTAAGTGCTTTAGGTAATACTCAATGCTTCTGTCAACACTACCCAAATTACCAGAGTACTTACCATGGAGGCAAACCTTGGGAAATCACATCAAGTGTTTAGCAACCAGTGATCTCATAGTTTGTCTTACTTGAGCAGCACAGGATGAAAGCCTCCTGCAAGACCGGAGCAGACACCTGACATGTCCCAGCCTGTTTTCTTCAATGGTTGAAAGAAGTCATGGCAGGTATTTAAGTACAACGTCCCTCCATAGGTGCAATTATCTATCTGTGAAACTACAACATGTCCCCATGGACAGCCTGCACAGGCAGAAGAGATATTTGAGGTCCTATGCAGCCCGCTGGGTTTGAGAAGAAATTTCAGCTGGTCTTGGAATATCTCACTGCACTCACTTGAAGAAGGACATTTGCCCAGAGCACCAAACTCTTGAGGATGAGAAATTTTGCATAAAGAAAAGAAGCTTTGCATCAGGAGATGCCAAATACTTAGAGGAGGAAAATCTCTCTCGTGTGTGCATGTGTGTGTGTGCGCGTGTGCGTGCTTCTTTATAGACCCTCATGTTCCAGGTCCTCCCAAGGCTCCCTTCCTGCCTCTGCCAACCCCAATGCCTACCCCAAGGCAGCTGTGAAGGACAGTTATGTAAGGAGAGCTCCTGGGCAGTAAACCAGGTGCACCCAATGCCATAGGCACCCACAGGCACACACTGTGGGATCATCAGGTTCGCCCTCCATCCCAAGCCAATGGTAATGTGACACTGGTGAACACCTCCATCATTCCCTCCTCCCCTTTCTCAGGTGCTGTTGTGTAAATCAAGCCTTGGGACTATGAAATAGAGAACATGCTAACCCATCTCAGCTGTGTTTGTCCTGAGTACCCCACTAAGCTTCGCATAGTCTTTATCAATGCACTCTCTGAAAGGCAGAATGAAGTCCCATGAGTTGTGCAGCTGAGAAGCTAAGCTAAGCTAAGCTAAGCTATGAAGGTCACTTCAAGAATATGTCATCTTTTTTCCCCCAGATCATAGGTTGGATGGTTTTAAAGAATGCTTTTATTGTTCATAATGTTTTTATTTCAGTGTGAAAAAAAATCCTGAGAAGTTTTAATTCATGACCTAATGATTCAAATACACTTAGTGAAATGTCAGCTCTTTTCAGACAGGTTTTGTAAATAATTTGGCACTAAATCTTTGCAGCCCATCTCTCCTTATGCCCAGGAGCACAGCCAGAACCCTGGAGGAAAGGACTGCTCTGCAGTAAGTCACAACTTTACAGCGGTGTAAAACAAAAAATAGCCCCAAACAATTAATGCTGTACCTGACACTTATTTACGAGTACACAGAAGCAATTTGAAAGCTGTAAAATCTGTCACCAGCCTTGTTTAAACTCAACCTGTGAAAGACATGGGTGCCCATCACTTTTATTGCTGGCAGTGCAATAGCTTTGTAGAGCTTGTTAAATAAGTTGGGTTGGATGCACAGGTGGTGTAAATCAAACTGCTGTGGTTAGTCCAACACACGAGTGGTCACATGGGGCTCAAAGAGGCTTTGTACAGCTGGTGCAGTTCAGGGAGCTCTTACAACAGCTGTAGGCTCCATAAGCTGCAGAAAGGACAGGTTCTGGTGTCCCATCTCACTCTCCTGAAGCTTCTGCTGCAGCCCTTTCATCTGCTCCATCCCTCCCTGTTCCCTCCCTGTTCTCATGTCCTTTTCAGGGTCGTGGAGATGGCAGCTGCAAACAGATTTACCCTGCAGTGGAGGAATGATTGTTTTTACAGGAAATGTCAGGGTAAGACCGAGGGCTGTGTTTCTCCCCACTGGGAGCTGGAGGAGGAGCTGTGTTTTGGCAGCGGGCTGTGTTAGCACAGTGCTTCAAGATGAGTAAATAGCTCCAGGTAAAAGGGTGGTGAGGATTTGCGTTGAGTTGCTGTCACCTGAGAAAGTGCACTTACTGCTGACTCCCACAGTGGAAGGAAGAGCCTGTGCCTGAGCTATGGCTATCCAGCCTGGCTCCTGTTGTCCATCTCCCAACCCCGTGATGTGGGAGCAACAAGAACACAGCACTGCTGAACTTGACCAGGGATGGCCAGGTGGTCTGCTGGGGCCTCCTCCCCTGTAACACATCATCTAGTCCAAATCCCCTGCAATGAACAGGGACCCCTACAGCTAGATCAGGTTGCTCTAGCTGTCACTCGGCAGCAGCCATGTTTGAACCTTGGCCTGGGCTGTAATCAGTGGGACTCCCTATAACATGTTTCACAGGATGGTTAAGGCTGGAAGGGACCTCTTCTGGTGGACATCTGGTCCAGCATGGCTTCCAGCATACCTCCACTGTAGTTCTTCAGTGAGATGAGCTTCTTGCTACATCTGACTCTGCAAACCTGCTAAGCCCCAGTGAGTACAACTTCAGCTCGCAACAAGCTGAGCAGGCTTGTTTTCAGTTTTGTCTTGAACAGCAGCATCACAGGTGACAGTTCCCACTGTGCCAGTGCCATCTCATCATGAAGTCAGCACAGAGCTTGACTATGCATCTTCCCTCCTGGATCCTATCTCTCAGATCTTGCTTTCCCAGCAGCTGCAGGATGAGCAGCATCAGCAGCTGTGTGTCTGCATGTCTGAGCCTCAGGTCTTGTTTCTGGGGCCAGTTATGAGCCATGGTGCATCACATAGCTCTGCCTGGCTGACAGTAATGTTGCACACAGGCCCCCTTGTGAGCCACAGTGCTTTTCAGCACCTCCTTACTTTCACATACTCCTACAAGGCCTCAGTGGTCCAGAGCATGCTGAGTTTCTGTGCTGGATTTGCTTAGAAATGCACCGCTGCAATGCTGGCCTTTGCTGCCCCACTGGAGGCTCCTTCCCCAGCAGCCCCTTCCCTTCCAGCCCCTTCCCTGGCTGTGTCCATGCTCTGCAAGCTGCCAGCTGCCAACAGCATGCAGGTGGCTGCCTCTGTTTGCAGAGTTCCTTTGGCAAGGGGACAGGGAGCTCCCAGCTGCTGCCAGGTAGCACAGGCCTCCTGGCCATAAAGGTGTGTTGCCTTTGTCACCTTCGGGATCTGCAGCACAGGAGATGACTTTGGCTGAAGCACGTTATGTGAATGGGATGCGTGTCAGCTACAGAACCGCTGTGGGATCCATCCACACCTGTCCCTGCAAGCACACTCTGATAGGCCCTGGCGCCATGGTGCGCTTTGTGTCAAGGTAATGATGGGCATTTGCATGCACAGATGTGCAAAGCCTGCCAGGACATCAAGACTTCAGACATATCTCAGGCACCTGGAAGCCAAGTGAGCATCATATCCCAGCTGTTCCAGCAGGTGCTCCAGGAACAGAGTAGCAGCTCCCTGCATCCCAGGAGTGGCCCATGGAGGAGCAGGCCGTACCCCTGCAGCCCATGGGCACTGTGCAGAGCACATCTCCACCTGCAGCCATGGAGGAGCCCGCAGTGCAGCAGTGGATGTGGTGTGAAGGAGCAGCAGCCCATGGATACCACTGCGGGAGCAGCCCTGGCCTGGAGCTGCAGCCTGTGGAGAAGAGCCTGAGGTGGGGCAGATGGGCTGAGGGAGCTGCCACGCCTGGGGACCCACATAGAGCTATTCTGGAAATACTTCTGCATAGCATCATGCCCCCCCGTGACAGCTTAGGCTCCCTCTCTCCATTGCTCACAGGCATTTTCCTGTCTGCCAATTTTCCTTCTTATTATGCAGAGCAGGATTTGGCGTGCTGCAGCACAGTTCCCGCTCCCTCTCACCCCCCGGTAAGCTCTGCTGTTCCCCAGCTCCTCGCAAGCAGCAGCAGACCTGCAGGAGCCCCACAGTGCTGCTCCACATCTCCCTACTGGGCATCCACGTGCTCTGCTATTGCCATGGCTGTGGCAGCCGCTGTGAAGAGCACTGGGCTGTAGCACCTTCTCCTTGAGGACTTCCCACGTGGCTGCTGCTGTTGGCCTCAGACATTGTCTCTTCCGATGTGAAAACCCACCAAAACCCAGCCAAGTTACAAACCTTCTGAAAGCAGCCCCCAGCTGCACAGCAAACCTGACCTCCTGTGGGTTTTGCGCTGTTAATAACCGATCTGGCTTCCAGGAGTAAGTGCCAGCTGGAGGCTTCTGTGAGGCAGGGACATTTTGAAAACCGTTACCCCATGTCTGCCCTCTGGTGAGTGATAAATGGCAAGCATCTGTGGCCACTGCTGCCACAGTTTGGGAACTGCATTCATTTTCTCTCTCAGCTCCCTTACTTTTGCTAAATGAAAAAGGGAGTTAATGGTATTTGGGTGATGAGGCCCTGGCACAGGCTGCCTAGAGGAGCTGTGGGTGCCCCATCCCTGGAGGCATTAAGGCCAGGTTGGATGGTCCCTGGGCAGCCTGGTCTGGTGGGAGATGTTCCTGCCCAGGGCGAGGGGTTGGAAGTGGGTGGGCTTTAAGGTCCCTTCCAACCCAAACCATTCTGAGATTCTACAATTCTGTAATTCTATGATTGTATGATATGTATGGCACCTGACGGAGCCAGCCGGTGGCTTCCAGACATCCCTTGACACGCAGCCCATGCACGTACACGTGCACACTTTCACATGACTGCACAGGCCTTTGTTTCATTTAGTAAGACTTAGGAGGAGTGGCTGAGGGAACTAAGGCTTCTCAGTCCAGAGGAAGAGAGGTGAGGGGAGACCTCATCACTCTGTACAACCACACAGCAGGAGGCTGCAGCAAGGAGGTTGTTGGTCTCTTGTCTCAAGTGATAAGTGATAGGATGCCAGGCAACAGCCTCATGTTGCACCAGCAGAGGTTTAGATTGGATGTTAGGAAGACTTTCTTCATGGAGAGGGTGGTCAAGTGTTGCCCAGAGGTGCTGCTTCTCAGCAGGCTGTCCCCCCAGCCCCGGTGCCCCACACCCTGCAGGCCCTGCCCCAGGCTCCCAGGTTTCGTAGCCCAGTTCAACAAATAGCTGGCAACAGCAAGGAGAAAAGCAAAGGTGGGCAACACGTTTTCAAGGAGGCCTTGGTTGCTTTGGTCTCACAAGCACTGAGTTGATAAACCCCAGTGAGCTTCGCACACACTGGCTGGAGACCTGGGAGGGCCTCACCGTGGCCACACACGAGTGGCCTCTGCCAGTGCGCTTCACCTTTATAGGTAGGGGAGCAATAAGGCACTCAGTCACAGCTGAACACACCGAATGGGGGAGACACCGATGTGTTGCACTATATTTAGATCAGCCTGGAACATCTGAAAAAGAAAGCAGGAAAAAAAAAATAAAGACGACAGAGAGGGCATTTTTTTCATAAAGGTGTTAAAGAGTAATCGGGGAGAAATGACAAGGGCAAGGAAAGTATTAACACTTTGCATCTCTGCCTGCAAGAGAACAGATATTTTCTTAAGCAAGGATCTGATTACCGAGAGCAGATGATGAGGAATTATGAAAGCAGGAGATAAGATCAGGAATAGTTAATAAAAAGCTCGGGATCCATAAAAGCGGAAAAAAGGAAAGACCACATGCAGGCGTGCTGAAGGAAATGGGCAAAGAAATTAGAGACGCTTTAGCAATTTTCAGGATTTCAAGAGAAATTCCTTAGGACTGGAAAACTTAACTAAAAGCAATTGCTGGGAGAAAGCAACCCGAGGGCAAGTGACGGCTACATCCAGTCAGCCTGAAATCCTTTCCTGGGAAGTCTTAAAGCTCTTCAAAAGATCAGCTTGGAGAAGCACGTAGAAGAGCACGGCCTTCCCAGGCACCTCCGAGTGGCCTGAATTCACTGCTGGCTGCTGGCGGAGCAGAATGCTGCAGTGGCACATGGCAGGAGTTCCTGAAACAACGTCTGGCTTGAAAAAATATTTTTCAGAAGAGAAAATGGAAGAGGTAACTGAGCAAAAATCAGCTGACCTACACAGTAAGAGGAAACGCTCACGGAAACAGACTTGTCGCAATTGTCCTCTCACGTTCAGTCCCTGGACAAGTTATGTGGCAAATCCAAGTGTCATCATGGGAGTTTTGTAAAGCAGCTGTACGTTATGTCAAATGTAACAATGCTGTGATGTTATAGAGATAAAGGTGCATATCCAGCCCTACGTCACATGCAGCAATATCAGGCTGGCTCTGCCCGTTGGATGAGCTAGATGTGGAAAGAAACCCCCGTGTCTACCTGGATGACACCAGGGGTGGCACAACGGGGACTGCAAGTTGTGCAACTGCCCTATCATTAAAAAAACCTGAACTGATACACTTGGCATCACTTTAATTAAATAAATGTGAGTCACTCACTAATAAAAATAAATATAGAAAATTCTGGTCGTAGCAATATAAGCAAATAAAGGCAACCTACAAATCAAAACCTACACATTTTTCAAAGCGCTTTAATACTGGTAAAATATTTAACCAGGTGATGCTTTGACATTGCTGTCTCAACCCCCCCCCCAGGATCGATACTCAGGAAGCGACCACCGCTGATGTATCATTAATTTATACTGTTCTACTTTCTATGCTCTATGGAATGATTTTTTTTCTATTTAGTTTTAATTTCTTTCAAATAAAGTGCTGCACTTCATATTCTTGGTATCCGTTGTTATAATGCTTTGTAACTTCTTCTGCCTGTGCCAGAACTTCAGAAGTAGCTAACTAGAGGGGGAAAACATCTACCAGTGTTGTACTTCCATACATTTCACTGGACAGCAGCATCTCACAAACCAGCGATCCCAATGACTCCATCTTCATGTCCTGCTAACAATGCTGTTGTGCTGCAGCAGTCAGAGAGCTGGCATGCTTGCAGATGACCAGGAGCAGTGCAGCCAATGTGCCTGCAATTGTAGCAGAGAAATGGGGCAGGAAATGAGAGAACCCATAAATGCTCCACTTCAACTACTGAAATCAGAGGTGAACAATTGCGGGCAGCTTTGGTCACGTAAGTTTGCTGTTTAAGGAGCTGGCATTAATGATTTCCTGCATGAGGAACTACTACAAGTCTTGCATGCAAGTTGGCAAGTGAAGGGAAAACATGACGACTGCCTATACGTATGCCTACACCTGTGTTATCTATCAAGAGTATTGAATATCCAGGAAGAAGGACTGATTTTTCAAGATAAGCCAAAAACAGAAAAAACCTCTTCTAAATCCTTTGGGGCACCACTGGAAAATCTTTAAGCTTAGAGTTTTGTTACTTGCTCAACACACACAAAGACAAAACACAGCAAGCAAGCACTCTAGCACTGGCATCTTCTTCCTTTCCTCTCTGCAGGTACGGAAGCTGGGTGAGCTCTGAGCTCTCTGGAGTGGTCCATGTCGCTCTGAAGGGCAGCACAGCCAGCAGGGGCATCAGCCACTCCTCCCAGTTTCTGAGAACTGCAAACTTGCGTTATGATAGGAGGCTATCAGGTTGGTCAAGCATGACTTTCCCATTATAAATCCATACTGACTATTCCCAATCACCTTCCTGTCCCTCACATGCCTGGAAACAGTTTCAGGAAGTGGTTTCAGTAGTTGTTCCATCACCATCCTAGGCACTGAGGTGAAGCTGACTGTCCCACAGTTCCTGGGTCCTCCTCACCTTTACTGAAGCTAGGAGTGACATTTGCTTTCCTCCAGCCTCCAGGAAACTCTCCCAGTTGCCACACGCAGGTTGAGATAGCACTTTGTTTTTGTGCCACTCCAGCAGAAGGCATGGAGCAGATATCAGGAAAGCCCATTTGTTTGGTGTTTCTCATGTGCAGAGTACCAAGAGAAGACTTTGTATCTAGGACACAGGTACGAAGAGACTGAAATGGTAGTGGGCCTTGCTGTCCTTCAGCCATGCTGGTTCAAATCCAAAGCAAGTCCAGCATCTCTGTGCTGACACTATAGACGAACAGGTTTCTGAAATGCACTCAACTCCTGTGCATAAGCCACACCACAGGAGGCCAGGACTGCTGCTAAGCAGCCCTACAACACATGATGCAGAGGGCAAGAGTTACTTCAGGTGCCAGTATCAGGTGTGAGTGCTTCCCATGAAGCGCCTGTATCGCCTGGGAAAGTGCCATGCCACTATTTGTGCTGTTGTTGAGAAACCACAGGAGCATCTTGTGGGTGGACATGGCTATCGTAAAAACGTGTCCTTAAATGCTATTTGTGGACTCGATGTCGGTACAGCTATCTCAGATAAGTAGGTGATTGCCATAGGTAAAAACCTAGGCAGATAAAGCGACTGCAGGAAGAAGATGGCTTACACTAGTCCAGCTTAGTTATCCTCCAGTGCAGGGAAGGTTTGTAGCAGAATAAGCAGAACTTCATACTGGTAATTATGTCTGAGAGATTTGTGTTACTTCACCTTTATCAAAGAATAGAGCCAAATAATTGCGTAAATCCAGAATGATCCTCTATGCACTGTGTAACTGAGAAAGCAGCTTCTTTGTGCAGATTTTTGCTTCACTGCAGTCAGGTTTCTTAGATAAACCCACGAGTCACGTGCTATCCTGCTGGGGGAAGCCAGGCAGAGGGTATCAGGGTCAAAACAATAGATGACAATGAAGCAATGGTCTGTCAACTGCATTTGTGTGTGTCCGGTTTTTCATTATTACAAAACCTCCCACATTTGGCTAAATAAAACAGAAGAGTCACCGGATACATGTACCTCCTGCCCGACCTGTCTCTGCTGGAAGCACATGTTGAAATAATGTCTAGAGGTCTGGCTTGGGGTGTTCTGGGGAAGTAGATGTTATATCCCTGTTGCTTCCTAGGTAAAAAAAGGAGTAACTAAAGGTCTGGATCAGAATAGGCCCTTTTATAGAGAAATACGAATGTTGATCCCAGTCTTGTTTGCTACCAAAAGAGATCTGGAAACAGATTTCTGAAAGAAGCAAGTCAGTGTTTTATAGACCCCTTCCTCTTCATGGCTGCTGAACCCTTTATCCCACCTCTTAATTCAGAAGCAGACTGGCAAAGAAAGGAAAAGAGCAGGACGGAGCCTTGGTGTTCCCCTCCCATGCTCTGTGCCTATCCTCTGATCTCCCCTTTCCCTCCCTGTCATGCCACCCTGCTCCACTTCCCTGAAGTGCAGTCTGCTCCCCAATCCCATTCACTCAAACTCATCAAACGATGCTGCAGCCCCTGCATTTCCCTGAGTTGCCTCCAGCGACCAGGCATTTAGGAAGGAGCCCTTTTTCCTACATCCACAGCCGACTGGGGCTTTACAGAGCAAAACCACAACTTTACAAACTGCAAACAGCAAATCTCTGACAGATCGTGGAGCCTTTTCCTTCAGAAGCAGTACAAGATATATGTGTTAATTTGTGGTTAAGGCCTATTTATCTGGAGCGGTACGGGAGGTTAGCTTGGCCTTTCCTGTAGCAGAGCAGCTAGAACTGCCAGAAGAGGCATTAAAACTTAATAAAAAAGTCTGAAACAGTCTCATTAAAATACTTGGAAAACTTCACAGTTTGGCTGCATACCATAGAGAGAGTATATGAGAACTTGACTGGGCTTGCCTGCCCCCCGAGCAGACTGTCTTGACTTAATACTTAGCAAAAAATTCGCCTGGCGCCCGCTGCAGTGCTAAAAAGCCCCTGCTATGTCAGATGCTGTTGTAATTTGCCCTGGAAATGCATCTGAAGCAAAGGAATGCGTGAGCACAAGTCCAGAGCTCAAACAAGGGGAAATACTGATTGCTATACAGATCGGTGGATAAAGATGGCATTTTATTCATTTTAACCCTCAGCCCCAAGTTCCAGGTGCTGATAACTATTCCAGCCCCTTCTGGTTCATCTGGTCTCTGGGAGCCGCAGCCACTGGTCCCTGAGCAGGCTCTTTGGACACCACAGCATCAAGCAGCCTGGCCCTATCTGGAACCATTTCAAGGAAAATCCAGACCTGTATTTGACCTCATTCTTTTATTTACTCACCACACTAATCAGGTCAGGCAGAGTGAAGGCCAGCAAGACAGGTAGGATGGACTATTTGCATAGCTGCAAGCGGTTTCTATCTGATTGAGTGGAGTGGATTGAACCATAGGTGGATTGTGGGTCAAGAGGTTGTTTGAGTTTCACATTCATGGACACACTCTACACAACCAGCGTGCTCATCACACTGCTCTGTAGCACGTGGCATCAGCTGCCAGGTCATGAACTCCGGCCTGATATCGAGCTGTTGTGGCAGCTTTGAGGATCTGGACTGCTGTGGGTAAAGACTCACGTAGCAGCACCCAAAGGACAAACCCTTAGCTCATTTACTGAAGGCTGCCCAGTTTCCACCTCAGCAATACAGTCTGCCTGAAAGTGTGAGCTTTGGTGGTGCTGGAGCCTCCAGTTTATCAATAGCATAAACCCTCTTTGACCTAGTATTGAGTTCTAGGGTGAAAATTAAGAGATGTACCAAGTACCAGCTTGGGATTCTTACCTAATCCCTGTTCCTCTTACCCTACTCTGTTTTTCCCACATTTCAGAGCCTTTGGCTAACATTCCACTATCACTATCACATTTGGGATTATCCTGCAGAACATCATGTTTATCCTGCTTCATTCAGAGTACAACGATTACCTTAGGAGCAGGACATAGCAAGCAGTGAATTCTGTACCTATTATAGCTTCTGTTAGCGCAAGGTGAACACAGACTTTGGGTGCCTTTGGCTCTGTGGTCTGCTTCTTCACATGATATCACCGAGAAGAAATTAATCTCCCAGCACTTCCCCCCTTCTCTCATTGCTTCTTATTCCTCCAGCAGTCCTGCTGAGACCTCACACATCTCTTCTGTTCAGATTAAGGCAAATTCCAACATCCGAACATTTCTATACATTTTTAATGCATGTTTCTTACTTGCTCTGAATCCAGGTAAATCTGGCCAACGAATCAAGTTATATTACTATGTTTGTGGTTGGTCCTCCTAGACCAATTTCACAAATCTGTCAAAATTTATCTGCTGAGATAAATCGGCTGAGGGAACAGAGATTGTTCAGCCTGGAGAAGAGGAGGCTCAGGGTTGACCTTATTGCTCTCTAAAACTATCCAAAGGGAGGTTGTGGTGAGGTGGGAGTCGGCCCCTTCTCCTCTGTGACTAGTGACAGGACTAGAGGGAATGGCCTCAAGCTGTGCCAGGGAAGATTCAGGTTGGACGTTAGGAAATAATTCTTCTCTGAGAGAGCAGTCAGGCGCTGGAACGGGCTGCCCAGAGAGGTGGTGGAGTCACTGTCCCTGGAGGTGCTCAAGAAACATTTAGATGTTGTACCGAAGGACACGGTCTAGTGGGGGAATACTGGAGATAGGTGGATGGTTGGACTGGATGATCTTAGAGGTCTTTTCCAACCTTAATGATTCTATGATTCTGTGATTCTAAGATCAGCACTCAGCTTCTCCAAACCTCTGTGCCCTATCTCCTTTCTTTGCAAGAAGCTCTCTGAAAGACTTTTTGGTAGATAAAGGCCACTGCTGAAAGGATGGAAAGGAGCCCAGGGAGTGGAAGGTATGCACATGCCTTTCTTCTACAACTTCTCTATTATCAGTAGAGAACAAAGAAAACACAGATGTATATCTGATGTGTTTACATGAAAACTGCAGTATTTACTGATGCTTTTAAGGTCGTATTTTTCTTCAGTCAAGCAATGAAAAAAATGTCAAGAATATCTTGCAGCTAGTTAGCTAAACACATTTTTCTGCCTCTGGATTGGGTAAGACATATACTCACAATAAACTTTATCTGAGGGACAGTTCAAGGAACTGGCAAGAGAGTCCAAAATCCAGCAACTCAAGGTCACTCATCCACCCAGGGAGTTCAGGCGGGCTGAACAGTGGCCATAAATCATTACATTCAACACCACCTCAGTGGCCTGTGTAAAACGTGTGAGTCTGCACTGAGTTCCTACAGGAGGAGCACTGTATCACAACAGCCACACTCAGAGCAGTAATGGCTTGCTTCCATCACAGGTTCAGAGGCCGCTGAGTATAGAAAAATAATATTCCATCTAATCACTGGGAGTTTTAGTTGAAGCATGTATATACAAAGAGTATATGTCTCCTAAGTGCATTTTGATGGAGCTATAAATACAAGAAACTGCTGTCTGCAAAAGCAATCAGGACACAGCCCTGGTGCTCCTGCCCATCACACTTTGTCCTAGCAGGGGAGGTAACATCATGGCATTGTCTTTTTGCATCCTAGTAACTTGTGACGGTGCTACGTGGGCACCATCACAACATCCACATGTGTCCCAGTAACCCACAAAGACAGCAAATTTTACAAATAGGAAATGGAAAGCGGATTGCCTAAGGCTTTTTGACAGTTTATGGTTCAGAAATAAATATTCAGTCTCTTGAATAGAAGTTTACATATTCTGAAACAGTCTTCCTAGCATACACACTCACAGGTGTAGTTGTTCAAGCCCTCTACTTGCTTGTTGGGGTGTCAAGAAACTATTTCTATGGTCAAGTTGCTCCCACAGTCAGCTCTGAAATGAACAGCCCTGGTCAGTGTGTCCTTGAGAATGTAAAGTCCACAGTCATTTTGCATTGTCGTATCAGTTATGTTTCAAGACTGCCCACAACATAAAACATAAGATGTAGCTTGAGCTAAAGCAAAGCCTATTGGGAGCTACTTAAATAGCTCCCCAAAATAGTAACCTCCTACAATAACAAAAACAAGAGCTGAGCATGCACTAAGACATGTGTGAGAGAGAGTGCTTGTAAATATTCTCTGCAGTCTGCGTAGGAGTTGTGTGGAGATAGCCTGAACACCTCCAGCAGCAGAGGAAGGAGATAAATGGGAATCTATTTGTCTGAATTTCTGGGGAGAAGAGTATTAATATGTGCTGAAAGAAACTAGGGATTGAAGTTATCAAAATCCTGGTGAAATTAAATAATAAAGGCCATAGATGTGCATGCTGCCTTTTACAGCTCCTGTCCCACCAGAAGGATTTTAGAGTGGTAAGAAAGTGTCTCTCATCATATAATTTCTCTTTTCTCCTTGCATCTTTCTGTGCTTCAGCTAAAATCTTGCAGGAACAAGTCACACATTTACTGTGTGTAGAAAACTTCAGCTATTGGAAACTCCATTCCCAGTTGAGAGGATCCATAAAGCACTGGCAAAATAATTAAGTTATGTAAACAGTATTTTTGAGCTCTGTCCAATCTAGGCAAATGCCAGCCTTGGTCTGGTAGCTGTTCTTACACAGGCACAAGCGAGCTCTGCTGCATGCACACACAGGCGAACACACGTGCACACACCCAGATGCATGTGCATGATAAGATGCCTGGTAGCATCTTCTCATTAGAGGCTGCTCCCAACTTCCTCCTACATGGCTCTCTCACAGCCCTGCCAACATCTGCCTCTCTAGGCTGAAGTGCTTCTATGCTGCCTCAGGCTGTTTCATCTGCTTTTCCACTTATCTGGGTTTTATATTGTCAGCCAAAAAAGTTCAAGGGTTACCAAGACAGGCAGAAAGAGGAAAAAAAATTAGCCCACCCTAATTTTTCAAAATTTGATATAAGTAATTGTAAAAGCTTTATAGCTTCTGCAGGTGCGAAGGCTTGTGAATACCATCTATTAAGTATAAGTCCATCTCACTGAAGCAAGTGTCCTTATTACAGTTCATCTTCATTTAGGGATGGCATGGTGAGAACTGGGGGCTCACAGAGATGTCTTTGGCAGCTGTACAAGTGGCTGCACCAGAGCAATGGGATTATTATGATTTGTCTGGAAGAGGTTGGGAAAACTGATGCCAGCCCTAGAAAAAAGGATCTCTACTTCGTGCACACTGGGAACTGGCCATCTACAACTGTAGCTAGCTCCACTGATACAATAAAACCTGGTAAGTATGGATGCAGCTTATGTAAGCTCCTTAAATTAAACAATGGAGGGTTTTTTTTGTTGGTGGCATAATTATATGTCACAGGAACTGTGGATTTGACATGTTCGCTTGAAAGTTGGGTCTCACTAAGACCTGCTTACTAAGACCTGCAAGGATATAATCGTGTAAGCACATAAAGCTTTTCTTATTCTTAGCTGCACTTGTCCATCATGCTGTCTTCACAGCACACTTTCCAGGGTGGCAGCTCTGGAAAGAACGTAAAAAAGGTACCCACCATGAGTCTTCTCATCAAAAGCTTCCAAAGAGGAGCAGGTAGGCCTGTGACTAACGAAAGTATCCAGGGAATACAAGAGTGGCTGCAATCTGATTGTAATTTTGGGGAAAGCCCAGCTCTTCCAGCTCATCCTGTGAACACAGTGTGTCTCCACATCGGGAGGCAGGATAATTCTTGAAAATATAATGTCCTGTAACATCAACATGTAAAATAAGTGTATCTATATTTGAACCTAAGCATCTTCTTCTCACTCCCACCTTCACTGTAGATATCTATACATGTAAGTACAACTGTGTAACGATGTATGTACACAAAGATACATACACACTCTGGCCAAAATGGGACTTAGGAAGCACCAGAGTGAACATGTGCAAGTATTGGTATGGAAAAAAAACATGGTATGCTCCTTCTATTTCTTAGTGCCAGTTTACAGCTGATACAGCAATCCAGCGTGTCCTGGGCCATTACCAGTCTTGCACACGTACATGGGTACATATGTACACATGTCCAGGCAATAGCACTGGCTGAACCTGGGATACGATTTATGAATTAATGGCCATGTGGCTTTTTTCAGTGACATTAAAGTGGGAGATGCATCATTTCCTCCTTGCCATGGTGATATTCCTAGTGACTTTTATGTCTGAGGAAGAGAGGAATATTTCTCCATTTTACTTGAGGTCAGCCATGAGACCTGTTTGTTTGAAATCTCACATCTTCAACAACATGCACAACTGGAAATAATAGCAACTCACAAAGAGCCAGAGCATGTATGGCAGGAAGGCACCTCTGTCTTGAGCCTTGTCTTCGCTATCAGCTGAAGTACTAACTCTCATAACAAATCAATCTCCATTTAAAACATGTTAAGTTGCTTGCCACACTGTTTTATTAAAAAGCAATCCTATGGGGCTCCACACCTGCTAATATGAAGCCTTGATTTATCTGTGGTCAGCTCTGTCTTTTACTTTTGGTTTGATTTCACCTCTGTCCAGACTACAAAATGCCCAGACCCTTTGATGGGCAGACATCATATTCCCCTCCACCTCTTCCTGCTAACTGAAACAAGCCCGACACTTCTGAATCTCCTCTTACAATGGCTTTTCATCTCATGCTCGTTTATGATGCCCTTCTCTGCATTTTGAACAAATCCACAGTGAACACGGCCTTCCAAATCAATGAATCTGAAAGAATCTCTGTACCAGGCCATGAAATCCACCTTCTCTCTGTTGCTGTCTTATATTTTGTAACATGCTAGAACTATGCTTCCCATATACTGGTGGCTCAGAGTCATGCAGTGACTGACTAATACAGCATGATGCAGCTTGTGTTCCAGATCACAACACACAGCACACTCCCATCCATCCAGTCATCTCTTCCCCACAGGAAATGGCTGTTTTGGTAGCAAACAGTGCCCGAGAACTGAACATCTTCCCCCTTACACAGCCAGCTTTGAGCCCTTACCCACTGCTCCATCCCCATGCATTGGAAGAAGGAACTAGCAAAAAGCCAGTTGTCATACTTGGCTAGAGTTTCTGCCTTATTCGTGGCACCCGAGGGGGAAGGTGACACATCAGCAAAGGCCTGAGCCACAGCTACTGCTGTAACAGCCTGTGAGGGGAGGGAAGGGACAAGGTGTCCCAAATCTTGGTTGCAGCTGAGTTTTAACACATAGATCTTTTCCCCAGCAAACCTCTGTTTCCAGCTGAGGAGCAGCTGGCTTATAGGAGAACTTATTAGAAAACCTCAGATCAGGGCCTACCCTCTTCCCCATTATGTTTCACCTAACTTCTTTTGCTATTCACCATTGCTTATTGCTCAAACTGACAAGTTTTCTGTGGGTAGCATCTCACATGCCCCATTACTGACAATTCTTAACACTGTGTCATCAATTAATGCCACTGGCTCCTTTTGGCTTCTTGTGCCACAGCTGGGAATGAAACATTAAATAAAGTCCAAGTCCAGTCCTGGAGGAATTCTACCAGTAATTGCTTCTGGTGTGTTTGTTGTGTTTGTTCTCATTTCATCATAACCCACCATTATCTTCCTGTTTGTCAGTGCTTTCCTCACCTTAAAATTCCCATTTCTTCTGTATCTTCACTTTTCTGGTATTACTTCAACCTCTTAGGGTGGACTGACTTCATTTGCCTTATATGAAAAGGTCAGTTATCTTACAAAAAAAAAAAGACACTGTGTTAATTTGGCATGATCTACCCTGAACAAATTCCTGTGTATTTCAATCCCATTTCCAGTTTTTCCTTTCTCTTCCCTTCAGCATGGTTTTTATGTCCAACCAATCTACATACCTGATGTGTGAGCAAGAGGTGACAATCAGTGTCTGTGATTATTGCAGCTCCTGGTGCACATGCAGGCAGCCTAAAGCAGAAGAAACAAAACAAGGAGTCAAATCATGAGCTCTCCCATGGAGGTCTCCCATGGCGCAGGGACTGTGCATCCTTCCTGACAGAACCTGTAGTCTCATGAAACTCAGAGCCCTAGGGGGCTTAGTCAAATTTCTCAGATCGAGATGAAACACTAAGAATTATTAAAAGACAATTAACAGGATTATCTTTCCTCATCCTCCATAAACTGTTCTCTATCTAGCCTAGGAGGACATGAACTCCTCCTAGATTGAAGAGCTCTTGATTATGTGCACAACATAAATTTAACAACTTCCTCTGTACTGCTTGGCCACCATCCCACAGAAGATAACACTGCAGAAGAAGCATTGCTTTTCTCCACCGGGGCTTTAACTTCATTATTGCCTCCCCAGCAGATCTCTGTTGCAGACAGAGTCTGTTTCTGGTGAGTGTAAGGGTGTGTGGATAGAGTTTGCTTTCCACATACTGCATTTGGAAGTAGACAGCGTGGGAAAGTTCTTGTGTAAACTCCATGCCAGGCAAGAGCATGCCTGTGTGGCACAAGTGCTACGTTCAGCAAGGAGGCTCTGTATCAACTTGTTGATGCTTAAAGAAAGGATGGTGCCTATTGATTAGGGCACGTAGGCAGATGAGGAGCAGACAAGGAGCAGAATTTAAGGATCTGCAGCTTGCTAGGAGTGGCTTGCTTGTGAGACAGCAGCTGGTGAACATACCATGCATTTAGCCAGCTCTGCAAATAAATACAGCACCAGTGCATCAGGGAGGCCCTTCTCACTCTGCCCCTCAGGGAGGCATGCAGGCGTGAGGCACAAGCAGTGTGGGGAACTGCCAAGACAGGAGGCGCCGGTGGTTAGCACACAGCCAGCCTCCCCAGCACTGGAGGAGCCCGGGGCTGGGCGTTTTGTAAGGGTGCAGCCCAGACATACAAATCCTGCATGTCCCACAATAAGGCACCAGGGTAGGGGATAGTAATTGTCACAGCCCGTGTTTCCCCACTGCCCCAGCAGCGCAGAGCTCAGTCTGTCCTTCCCTTAGCCAAGGCAGCCCCAAAGGCTTCTTATCTTGGCTGCTGCCTGTTCCCCTTTCCAGTAGCAGGAAAGGGAGCAGGATCTGCTGAGTGGAGGCTGTGGGAAGGACTTTGCTGCAAGACTTTTTCTCTAGTGGACACAAGACCGACTCACAGACTGTCTCCTCTACCTCAGGAAGCAGGTCTCGTTGTCCTGTACCAATTAAGCATTTTGGAGAGACAAAGACTCAGATCTTTAACTAACTCCAGGTTGCTCTGCACGTAACTTGGGCTCTCTGAAACTGTGAGGGAGGCAGTAAAACCCTCACTGTAATGAGTTTGTTCCCCCTTCCTCCCATCCCACTCCAAATCTTCACCAACATTCAGGAAGATACAGCTACACTACAAGAAGGTGCAGGCCAGCAGGTAGAGAAAAAGGCTCTCAGAAAGAGCTTAATAAATGGAAATGTGGCATACAAGAGAGCTAAGTGGCCAGCACAACCTCCCAGCAACTGGAATAGAAAAGCTCATGGTAGCCTCTCTGCCATTTTGCACATACCTAGCTCCTAGAGAGTACTTTCCTTCCTTGCTGTGAAATTAATGCATTTTCTCCCACATGGTCAAGTGATAAAGAAATGTAAGAGTGATTTTGCCCAGATACTATTTTCTCTGTTGCACTTTGTTAAGTAGAGACTATACATCACTCACAGTGTTCTCTTCAGATAATGTCAAACAATAATGAGGCAGAACATGCAAACTTCAAATAAGGCAGGACAATAATATGAGCAGAGCTCCTAATAAAACAGTCAGCTCTGGGTTTCTTTAACAACATTTATCTTTAAACAACTGCATTGAAATACAACTCAGTTTACCAGCTTTTAAATGAAATGGCTGAACAAACAGTCCCACCACTGTTGACATTTTGACTATGACTTTTAGCAAAAGGACATAAAAATGCACGCATCTCCATGAAGGTTCATCTAAAATATCTTGAAAGTTCCCTCAGTTTATTTCCGTTTGTTCTAGTCCCCTGGCAATCAGGACTTAGTCATTCCATATAAACTATGACTCCTCAACCCTAGATTGTTAAGAAGATCTTATCCCCGTACATACTGTGTTTAGTAGCAAGGGACAGTCATGTTTTTCTCAACATTTTGCACAGTCTGGCATTTCAGAGTAAAAAGAGCTGGTTGAACAGCTAGATAATACGCTAGGAATGACCTTGCAAAGAGAAAAGAGTAAGAGTATAAAGCCTGCATAAAACTCGTATTTTTGTATGTCATCCAGGTATGCTGAAAAAGGATGGATAACAGCATGGAGTTCCAAAGTTCCAACTGCCTCTGGCTTTCTTGCTTCCCAGGCAAGCTGTCATGCTGACTTCTGTATAAGAAAATATTTCATGGCTACTGCATACTTTCCAAGTGAGCTGGTGTCACAAGTTGACTACCCTGGAAGCCAGACCCCAACCAATGGCCTTCATTTCAGTGACAATCGCCAGTCTATTTCAGACTGTCCCCAGTCTGACAGTAACAGAAGTTTATCCCAGAACAGAAGTTTATATAGGATCTAGTGGCAAGGAAAAAGCATGTCTTAAGCTGAAAAGATGAAAAAAAATGGAATCCAGTATTTGGAGAGAAAGCTTCTGGAGAAGAAAACATGGCTGTGGACTGAGACCAGTCAGATCACTCAGGCCTGCTACCACAAATCCAGATCATGCCCTTCCCAGAATATATCCCATCCCTGAGAACTTAATGCAGATGAAAACTTTGGAGACCAGCTTCTCAGCTGGTATTAATTAGCAGATTTTATCAATAGGACTATTTAGACCAGGAGGTAATTGAATAGCTAATCTCTAGTTTCCACAAATTGCATCTGTGACACTTCTTTTCCTGCACTTTGCTGGAACTAGCATCCTTCTGCACGACTGTCATTATGTAAAGCACAGAATGGTGTTTTTCCCCTACACATGCTTTTGCAGCTGACCAGAAGACCATAGATGAAAGAATCAAGAGGAGCCTCAGGAAATCAGCTAGCCCAAAGGTTCACCTTGCAGCAGGATTAGCTGTACTTAGACTGTAGGGCTGTTCCATACTTTAGATCCTACAGCCTGTGAAAATTCCCAGGTTAGTTTTTAATGACTGGGCAAGTTTGTCCACAGAGTAAGATAAAAATCAGAAGGAATCTGAACCCCTGCAAGTGCACAGCAGCTTTTGAAGCAGCCCCTTGCCAAGTTCCTGACAAGATAGTAGAGAGATTGGGCTGGGAAGCAGCGAGGAGCCCTAACTGCAAACTCAAGGATCCACCAGCAGCATATTTTCACATGTGCATAGACAAGGGAAGTAAACAGGCTCTGGCTGCTGGCGTCAGTGATATTCTAGAAGCTTGGAAGAAGTGGAAGTTATCCTGTGTGATTTGGGCAAAGGATTACTTGAGTTCAGCTGATGAGCATTAGTGTAAGGACTCAACATGACTGCTGAAACTGTGGGCCCCTGCAGCCCGCATGGGACTTTAATCATCATTCTCCACGCTTGTGCATGCTGTACATTGTCTGTTACTCCAGCTAACACACATCTGTTTCCTAGCTCTCTCTAGACCTTTTCTTTAAATGTGCCAATATGTTTCTGATGGATTCATCTCATGATTTATCAGGCACAAAATAGCCAGAAGTATAAGACGGAGATTTACAGACCATTTCTTCAAGTAAAACCAATGAAACTGAATTACTGAATGCAAAGACTCCTCCAGGGATAGTGTTTCTGTACAGAAGAAAACAACTGCCATTTTTCATTTGTCCTACTGACTTTTTTCCCTTAGGCTTGAAAACAGTTTGCCTAAACCAACACAAAGACACCAAACCAATTGTTCTGACCATCCGACTGCACCCTTTCAGTCACACACTTACAGCTGAAAAACAGAATTCAGTATACCAACTGCACTGATGACAGAGAAACAGAAAGTTCTTCTTGCCATTAGAATCAGCAGTCATATGCTTGTTAATCCACTTTAAGTTCAGCAAATCATACTCCAGTAACCTCTAGCTTAATCTAATCTTGTTTGCCTTTTAGCACCCAATTAAGAAGACAGATACCACAATACACATAATAAATCAACCAACTTGCAGAAACACATAAACACATCTACAAACCTGAATGGGGAATAACACCTGACATGTTCTCAAGAAGATTATGTTAATCTGTCATTTCTGTTGGAGCTTCCCTATAACTTAAATTAGGACAGATCCTACATGGTCTCGGGCATTGTCCCAGCAGATAGAAGGGCACAAGTCTTGACAAAAAGAATTCAGAGTCTTTTTTTTTTTTTCTGGAGCATCCAGAGGGAATGGAATCATTTGTCCTGCACTGCTGTAAGGGCTCGGTGGAGATATTTCAGTGGAATTTTTGTCCTTCGGGACTTTTTTAGTCCAAAGCCTGACATAGTGAGATGCAGCCTACTGAGGCACACCGAAGAGATGCACCTGGGTATTTGTGTGAACATGTACATGCTTGTCTGTGGAAGGAGAAGGCAAATAACGTCAGAAAATAATATAATGTCTCAAGACATTCATTATTTTTTTCCAGCAATTACACAAAGTCTATACCTTTAATTAAAATTAAATGAAACTAGCTCTACACCTTTGACCCATGTCAGAAAAGAGAATCAACAACTGCCTTCATGGCATAATATCAGAGCAGCCAAGGGTTTTCTGTTCTCCAAGGGAGTCAGTTGTAAGCTCAGCTGGATCACCACTAAGTGTTACTTCAAGGCAGCACACTTCTCTTTCAGTGCTATAGAAATATAACATATGGCAGCTCATAAAAAGTTTCAGGGCACAACTAGAGTGCCAGGCCCCTGTTCCAGCTGCATTACATTAAAGTACCTAGAGGAAGGCATGGGGTCACCTTGAGATGCCACATTTCAGCATCCACCACAGACCATAGATCCCTGAAAGACGGCCATTACAGTGACTAACAGCACTAGAATTAGGTGGGCCGGCTCCTGACACAGCAGATGGCATGGGACATCTCCTCAGGTGATGCAGTGCTCCTGTGCATTGAATACGAATCACAAAGCACGGTCTGAGCTCCTGACCCTCTCCTCTTTCCTGTAGTTCTTTGTTATCTTGAAGTTCAGAGTCTTCTCCTAAGGGAGACACCTAGGCTTAGCTGAGTACTGCTTTTGCCTAAGCAGACAAAGAAGGCATAGGTGACATTTCCCATTATGTGATAATTCAGTGACTGGCGCACTTGCCTCAAAATGGGAGAACACCTCTACATGCTCCCTCCTCAGCATGATGATAATCCAGGCTTTCCTCACCCACCCAGATATACCCCCTCAGGCTTTCTCTCTTCCTGCTCCAGATCTGTGTTCCTGTCTGTGCCCAGCTCTCCTTTTGACAGCCCCAGCCCCGGTGGTTAGAGAATATAAATATTAATGAAAACTGTGGGTTTGAATGCCCTTGGGCTGAGCAGAGCATTGGATCTAGGTGCTTCCCAAAGCTAAAGCAGAGCACCAGCTGTTGTGCTCATTTCCAGTGGCAAGCTGAAGTGTCACTGCCATTAAGGGCTACATTCTCATGATGGCAGCTGCAGTGCTTTGTGATGAACTCAGAGCTAGACATATAGGCAAAAACAGAATGAAACCTGGTGGATTTTAGTGTTCCTCATGCTAAAAGTTTAGCCATGCCTTTAAGTGCGCATTCCCTTCATTTCCTGCATGCAATGGGAATATAGGTACTTTAGATTAAGGCTATGCTCAAGAGAAGGTATTTTGCATTGCATTCTGAAGCTAAGGTACCTATATTTCATCAAAATCCTGTTTCAAGCATTCTGACTCTCTGAAAGGTGCTAGTAAAGCAGATACCCAAGAGCATTATGTCGCAATAGCATTTAAGTGCCTTGGTTTATTGCGATAGGAATTACAACTGGAATTAAACGGAATTTTAAGTGAACCCAAACTAAACATGGGAAGACAAATATTCTAAATCTTCCAGATTGCTCCAAATAGTGTGCTTCATGCCTTGGAGCTTAGCTGTTATCCACTGCCACAGGACAGTTCAGCAAATCCCCTTTTCTAAAAGGTGGTTCATATAACAACACAAATTTAGCCCTGGTCTAATTCAGGTGCTTCCAATCCCAAGAGTTTATTTTGCTTACTGTATGCTTCCAGACTGTGAAAAGACTGAAGAAATAAAATCAAAAAAAGTCTTTCTGTGTGAAGGGAAGGGACAGCACTAGCACCTCTATGCTAAAACTCGGGCACACACACGAGATCTGTGGTGTAGTGTACCATGGCCTACAGAACTGCATCATCCAAGGAATCTCCCAAGATTAAGGCTTATAGCATTCTATGCAACCTTGGGAAAAACACCGTCTTCCTCTGGCTGTATTTATAGCATAAATGGAACACTGTCAGGGGATGTTCCAGGGCAGTGGAATTCAATCTTCTATAAACAGTTGACATAATCCTTGGCACTGGTTTTGTTGAAGCCAACTGGCAGAGCTGCTCAGGAGTTAGCACAACTCCAGGACGTTCCCAATAGACACGCAGATAGCAGCCATTCCGCTCTGGAGGGAAACACAGTGAACATAAATTGCTCCATGCCCATCAGCCTGTGGGCCCAACAGTGAGCCTGGGCATGTTTTGTTGATTAGTATAAACACAATCAGTGCACCTAAAACAGGGATAGTGTAACATTTTCTTTGTAAAGTGCTTTGTGATTTGAGTATGCAACTACCGTTATAATCTTTGTGGAGAGATAGCCAGAATTACTGTAAGATTATCTGACAGCATGTGTAAGTATAGGTGTCTTTCCCCTCCCAGAATACAATACAGTGTAATCATACAGCTGGCATAAAACATATCCTGCAGGAAGTTCCAGCTCACACCTACACGTAATGCCTGCCAATAGAAAAAAAAAAAAAAAAAGGAAAAAAAAGTAGCATGGTGGCCCACTGCAGCAACATTTCTAACTTCCTGTTCTTTCTAAATACATAAGAAAAGATGTTCATGTATTGATCTCTTTCCTGTGAGAAGGCAGGGAGGCCTTGTTGATCTCCACAGATTCCCTGCTTTAGCTGATGCTTTCTGTCCCACCCGACAACCTTGCTAAAGCCATAGGAAAGAGGTCACCGGCAATGTGCAATGGATGTTAATCATTGCGCTTTCAGCACTGGAATAGCTTTGAGCCAAGCATCCTCTCTTCCTAAAAAGGCTCATCTGGAGAGCACATGGGGATAACATATGATAATGCTGCTGCAGAAATGTTTTAGAAGCCAGAGAGCAATAACCTGGTATTAATTAATTAATGCAACAGGAATGGAGAGGAGCACAGGTCTCATCTTCTGATATCCATAGAAAGAAAGCACCCTCCTCTTCCTAGAGCTTCTTTTCATCCTTGGCTAAGTACCAGCTCCTCTACCTATCTGAGCATTATAAACTCACTATAAACCATATTTCTCATAGTGCCTCATTGAGCCTTCCAGCCACCCAATTAGTGTCTCATCCATCTGCCTGAACTTCAGTAGGATAACAGTTCGGTTCAAAATAAAAGTCATATTTCATCTGTCATATTTCATCCCTCAACAAAAGAAGTCACAGACTGGGATGCTGGAGCTTTGTAACAACTCGTACTGGCATTACACACCAGTGCTATTTCTGTTGTCAAATGGACACTCAAATGATCACCACTGCTGAGCACCTTCTGTTTGTTTATCCTGAAACAGAAGGCTCTTCCATCACTTCTCCAGCCAAATAAAATAGAACCAGTTGCTCTTAATTTGTTTGTTCAACTTTATATACATCTTCCTAATGAAAAATGCATGCATACATTTGCTTACTAATGTAGGATAACATGTTGTACAATGTGATACTCTGGAAAAGCCACCCTACTTTAGAAGTAGGTTATTTGTAAGACTTTTATTCACAGCAGCTTCAACAAAATCTTTCTAGGAGCTGTTAGCACTACACCCCTATGCATGCTGTGTGTGCAGGCACATTACAGCACACAGTTGGAGATGTTTTATATATAATATATTCTGTGTGGAAAAAAAACCACAAATGGTACTAGTGATAACTACAATGGCAGCCTTTCTTTTTCTAGGATTTTGGAAGAAACTAACCTCTGACACAGGGAGGCACTCCTCTGTCTTCAGGCAGATTTAGTTGTTCAGCTGCCTAAGTTCACTAGCATGTTCTAAGAGGGGAGGTATTTACAAGAGGCTTTCATACTGAAATCATGCACCTTCCATAGACAATCGTGTGGTTTTTTCATCATCCACTGTTCACTCTTCTCTCTTCAGAATGAAGGAATAAAAATACACGTGCGCATTTTCTAACAGAGAACCAACTTCCAACATAACTTAACTGCTGCAGACTAGACAAAATAGTGCATCTGGAAAGAACTGATGAGTTTGCTACAGCAGAACTTACTCATCATATCTCCCTTTAAATGGCAACGAAAAGAGCACAACAAAAGAGCAATTCTTGCATTAGCTTTGTACAAATAAAAAGAAGGATGCTTCATTTCTCACAGTAATTATTAGAATAGATGGATTATTGACTGCTATGCCACATTTTTATAAATATTCCTTTGGGCAAGTGACCCTACAGGGTATCATGAATTATCCAGCTCCAAATCTCTCTCCTCCTCACTGTTCCCAAAGCTAAGACTCTTCTACAGCTTTTACAAACAGCTCTGCTTTTCAGAAAAGCAGAAATACTCTGAGATGTAGCTAAATTTATCTCAGATGTCCACACACCTTTTTCAGCTCTCCAATAGTACTGCTTTGACTGACAGAGCCTGAATCTACACCCCCAACTCAGCTCTTTCCACAGCTAAATCCACTGCATAGGTACATGAAGTACACAGCCAGCTGGCACTGGCTCACTCCTGCAGTGTATGGTAGATCTCCCAGAGCAAAGTAACCACTGCTTCACACTATTCAAGACCTTTTTTGTTCGGGTTTCAATCTCCAGCCTGAAATAATGTGAGCTGGAATGATGCCACTTGGTACCATTCACAAGAGACTCTGCACCTGCACACTCAAACTATGAGGCGAGACAGGTGATTATGGGAAAGTAATTTACGCACAGAGCACGAAGAGCAAGTGTTACTGTGTAGAAGTGACTTTTTTTTCTTCATGGAAAAGACAGTGAGATGAGGGTTACTGTGCCACTGAATATACTTCTTACTTCCTCCCAATGAAGGGAAGGCTGTGGCAGGGAAGAAAAAAGGCGTGCTGAAGGCACGGGAGAAATATAAACAGATCTCAAGGTTTCCAGCTCCTCGTTGGAGCCACGCTGCCCAGGGAAACACAGGACAGGCCGTAAGGGCAGCATCAGGCCCTCCCTGCTCTGCTCCATTCGTATCTACTTCCCAATGCTTCCTAACGGAGCTGGGGAGCCGCCCAGACAGCACTCGAGCGTTACAACCTGAAGTGCAGCAACGTGGCAGGACCCACAGCCGCCATGTCAGCCTGCGCTGCCCGCGCCGCCTACTCAGGCGCCCCCCGTTGACACGTGCCCCAGCCCGGGGCGCCCGACGTGCGCCTGCGGCACCACCGCACTCGTAGCGGGCGGCGCAAGGCCGCCATCTCGCGGCTGGGAGCGCGGCACGTCGCCGCCAAAATGGCCTCCGCCATTGCCGCGCACCTGGGAGTTGTGCCCACGGTGAGAGAGAAGCTGTGTTTCCTTGAGTAAAAGTGCCAAGCTGCATTTCTTTGAATTCTCTCATACTGTTTGCCTGCCTCAGGCTGAATTTCGTCTTGAAAATAATTCCTCAGAACCGTTCAGCCAGGACCAAGCAGTTAAGGGCAAAACCCTTGTTCATGCACACGTTCCGATGTCATCCAGTCAGATTGTACAAGCAAGCACACACACATTTGTGCAAACTGCTGTGCCTTCATGCACTGAGGCATGAGTGTGGCAAGGAGCCAGGGATGGAACTGTATCTGGCTTATATTTTAGCAACCTGGTCTAAGGGAGGTGCCCCTGCCTATAGCAGGGAGTTGGAATTAGATGAGCTTAAAGGTCCCTTCCAACCCAAACCATTCTATGATTCTGTGATTCTATGATTCTATTAACACGTGAAAACCTTTAGAAAATGTTCTCAGTAGGGGCTGTTTGAAATTTAGCAGCTGAACTCGTTGGAGATGCAGTAATCCCAGCACAGGGCCACCATGGGTGAAGGAGCTGCTTGGCCTGCTCTGGGCTACTGTGTGACCAAACATCGGATCCGATGGCAGAGCTGCTGGCAGTGCTAGTGAGGTGCAGGAAGAGCTGTGGGAAAGACAGTACGGACAGGTTTGGGCAGAGGGTGGAGAAGGTCCAGGTTTGGCAAAGCGACCTATAGGATGGAAAGGGGCAGGGAACACGGCAGACAAAGTGGCAGCTCAGTGCCATCAGCATCACACGCTCTGCTCAAGCAAAGACATGAGTGTGGTTGAGCAGATGATCTGGTCCTGCTTGTGCCCAACGGGTGCAGGTATGATGCCATGTGGTAGATGTGTTTTCCATTTGCTCTTTGAACAGTTAAACATTCACAGAAGTTAATGTTAAGGTCACAAAGCCACATAAGCTGCTGCAGAACACAGAAGATGACTGTACAAGCATCATTCCACCCCTTGTACATGTGCATTAAAGTAATTGATGTCAGAGGAGGCTTGTTTTATTTAGGTACAGAGGTCAGTGGGGATTTTGGTGCAGGAGGTGGCTGTGTGCTGGGAGCAGCACTGTGCAAAGCCAAAGGGGAAGGAGGAAAGGCAGCATCTTGGATCCTGCTGGCTTGGAGAGCTGTCTTTTGTTCCTTGACTGCACCACACAGCTGTGTCATCTACTGGAGAATGTTGTGCTGCCAGCCTTCGTTTTGGCAGTTTCTGATTTGAGATGGACTTTTGCAGCCTGACCTGTGTTTGGTTAATACTGCAGCTCCCGGGCCACAAAGAGTTAGCTGAGGAGTGGGGCAGAAGAGATGTTAAGTACTGCTGTGACTCCAGTCATGGATAATAGAAGGAATATTTAGGCTTTGTCCTGTGTTGTTTCAGAGTCCCTTCTGCCCCTCAGCCTTTAAGGCTTTGTGTGCCCTGCTGCATGATACTTCCTGGCATGAATCCAGTGAAGCTAATACCCCAAACTACAAACAAGCTTTTGGACAGTCAGTCAGGAAGTAACCATGCTCAGCCTTATTCAAGGGGCCTGGTCTGTGCTGACAGCTTTGTCACGCATCCTGTACAATCTTTCAGTGGTCCGTGTCTCCATGGTACACTCTGTACCATGATGACAGAAGCCCTGGGCACATAAAGGTCAGTGCTGCAGCAGTCCAAATGAAACCAAAGTGACATAGCCAGAGAGCTGTATAGTTTAGTATTGTTCCATGGTTGTGTATCAGGAGATCAACATGCAGCCAGACCATGGTCCTGCTTTTCAACAGCTTGGCAGGATGCTTTTTTTCACTGCATTGGGAAGCTGGTGCTCTCAGTGTGCATGTGCAGGGCAGGTAGTTTTGTAGTCTGAGATATCAGATATTTGCAAACCTAAGGTGTGCATTAAAGACCCACCATTTTCTCCTGTTAAAATAAAAATGCTTCCTCAAAATAATAATCATTAAAAAATCATAGTAATTCCTGCAGAATTCTTGCAAAATGGCTTTATTTTCAGTTTGCAGTGAGCTCTGCTGCTGAGACATCTATGACTTGTACTCCAGGACATCTGACTTCTATTAGGGAAGCCAACTTTCTTTCACCCACTGAAAGTACACAGCAGTACAAGCCTTAGAAACATCTGCCAATCGATCCTGCTTCTTTTCCACCAAGAAACAGACCAGGCACCTGCAGGGATTTCCCTGTCTCAGAAGCAGAGCCTGCTTCTCTTGGAGCCGCAGCAGCTGAGGAGCTCCTTCCCTGCGCTGTCGGAGACCACCACCTGCTGGGGGGCTCGGCTCAGTTCTGCCTGAGCTGCTGCAGCCGCCAGCCCTCTCTTCCAGCCTTCCTGTTTTCAGGCTCACTACATTTGTATCCTCATCACACAATTCTCAACTGTCTGCACAGCAAGCAATTCTCTGGGGCTAACAAATACCCAGTTTATAGTTGACAGCATGCTGCTTTCCTATGCCCAGCCATACTCTGCTGCCTCTAGAAAGAAGCAGGCAGAGACTGTTTTTGTTACATCCAGCTTTCCTTACTCCTCAGGCCATTAGTTTTGAAACTTTTGACTAAATTTAGATCAGACGAATCCTTCTCTTACAGTCTTTATTATATGCACTCAATTGTGGGATTTTGTGTGTATGTGTGTGTTTTTTTCTCCTGTGTATTTCTACTGCAGTTTTGGAGTTCCCTGGATATGTATCTGACAGCATTGCTACACCTCTGGCAGGGAAACATCTTATCTAGAAGGTTGGGAAAGTGTCAGCTTGATTTCTTTGGTTTGCTTCAGTAAAAGGGGAATACCAAGGCAATGAAAATTCGCTTCTTTCTGTCACTGGAAATCTTACAGGCTTGGAAAGTGAATAGCCTGGAGAAGGGAAGGCTCCAAGGAGACCTGATAGCAGCCTTTCGGTATCCAAAGGGGGGATATAAGAAAGAAGTGGACACACTCTTTAGTGGGGTCTTTGTTGATAGAACAGGGGGAAATGGTTTCAAACTGAAAGGAGGTTAGATCGGATATAAGGAAGAAGCTCTTTACATTAAGAGTGGTGAGGCACTGGAACAAGTTGCCCAGAGAGGTGGTGGATGCCCCATCCCTGGAGACATTCAAGGTCAGGCTAGACAGGGCTCTGAGCAACCTGATCTAGCTGTAGGTGTCCCTGTGTTTGTTGTAGAGGGGTTGGACCAGGTTACCTTTAAAGTCCCCTTCCAACTCAAATGATTCTATGACTCTCTTTTTGGAGTCCACCTTATTTAGAGGGATAAGAAGAAAGGAGTTTTTGGTTAATGTGGGGCTAGAGATGGACAAACTGAAAATGATAGCAGAGCTCTGGAAAATCTCTGTTATCGGTTCTCTAGGAGGGCCAGGAGGGTGACGAGAAGACATAGCAGATGGTTGAAATATTTGCTTGTTTGAGTTCTGGAAGTGATTTTCCTTTTAACACAGCAACAATTCAGGGCTCACCCTCCAGCCTGGAGAGACAGTGCTCAAGCCCTCAAACCCAGGTTCTTAGTGAGCTGCAGGTTTTCCTTCATGTACAGTCATGGTGCACATGAAAGCAATGCATGGAGTTCAAGAACAGACCGCTGGCCATAAGGAGGTTGTCCAAATGTGCTTCATGGAGCATGGAATGAAGATCTTACTAATTCTATATCTAGAACAAACTAACAACTGAGAAAATGCTGTCAAATGACCAGTTTCCTTTCAAACAAATTCATATAATCATGTTACCGTGGAGTTTTCAGGCCAAATGAGTAACATGCTGTGTAGAGAACTCCTGAGAGTTCCCATCTTGTCTGTTCAATAGCACAAGAAATCTATCCGGGAGTATCTGGTGGGGAGACCATTTGAACTGTAGCCTATCTAGGAAACAAGGCCTACATAAGGAACTGCTGCTTGAGAAGGTCCCACAGAAAAGCTACCCAAGCAGATTGAGGCTTTTTGCTTTATTTTGTTTGCAGTGAGCTTCAGCAATGCCCATGTTTCAGCCATGCTCACTGAAAGGAAGGCCTGCAAGGATTTGATCAACAGTTTGCATGGATTTTGTGCTGGTGCTTTTTTGGACCCACAGGATATAATTTCTGATACGCTGTTGCTGTAGTTTTTCCTGCATCTCTGAGACCAGTACATTATAATTTCTGGTAAAATAAACAAGTTTCTCTCTTTTTTTTATGAAATGAATCAATAAATGATGGGAGCTCCCATGTCAGGCATTGCTGTGCAGTGCCTGGAAGGTTGAAGTGGCAAATTAGTGAGGAAATTCCACTTGTAAGACTCATCTGACCTTCTACTTCTGTCCTCATCTTTGGCTCTTCTGAGTGTAGTATGTTTCGGGCAGGAGCTGACTTTTACCTTGAATTCATCCCACACCCACAGCAAAGGAATCCCACTCCCTAGGCTTAAACAAAAGGATTTCTGGATTTATTAATATGCTTGAATAACTCCATGGAACCCTCAAGCCTAGCTGGGGCAAGAGGTGCCATTTGACCAAGCAGCCTGCAGGCTATGTGATGGTTTGTTTATTGGCACCAAATTACAGGATGAGCTGGGCTGATCTGAGCCACAGACTGTAACTGCATATGCAGTCAGGAGGCCTGCGGTATTCATTCCAGATGCTCTGATTTTGATCGTTTGGCAGAGTTCAGCTTTTTTTGGGTAAAATTTCAGCCTCAGTTCACAGCCTGAACTAAAATAAGGTCAATGCAGAATATAAATTAAAACTGGAATGAATGTTGGCAATTCTGTAGTTAAGTACTAATTTCAGCCTTTGATTTTTAATAAAAGCAAAATATTAAATTCTACTTCACTTCCCACCAGGACAGCTATCAAGAGTCAAAATGGTACATAATTCAGACTGGGGATGCTTGTGCATAGATAGGAACCAGATAATGAGCAATGTTCAGCTTATATCCCAGTGGGATGGAGGCAAGCCTTCAGAGGGGGCTTCAGGGTACTGCCACGATGTAAATCAGAAGACGTTACATTCCATCTCTACCATAAGTGATAAGCCATGGAAGCAGTAAAGTTGAATTATGTAATTCCTGAGCACCGTATGCTCCCTTTACTGCATTGAGATTTATACCACTTTACTAGTGTAAGATATACACTTTGGAAATTAGCATGCAGGTATTTCACACCGCTCAGCTAACGTTTGTTAACTTTTGAGATGTCATGTGAATGGCCTGCTCCCTATCTTCCCTTCTCACTGTTTGACAGCCATGTGGGCTGTGACAGAAATATGGCCAAGACAAACAGTTTGCTCCAGATGTAGGCTGCCCCTGATTATAACTCCTGCATGCTGTTTACCAGCTTCAGTAAGTTTGGAAAGCGGCATATAACACATTTCTCTGAACTGCCGAACTTTCCATTTTCTACAGTGTGTTACGATTCTGGCAGGAAATCTGGATGAGATGCCAAGTTGATAGAAAATTCAATATCCCACTGTAAAATGTTTATTGTTCAGCGCATATATCCAAGTGCCCTTTCTGTTGCTGAGTTAACACAATTAAACAAATCCCCCATCTGAAGAGGAGCAGAGAATCAATCATCCATCCAGCTGTAGAATTCAGTGAGATGACTTTCAACAAACAGTGCAAGCATAAGGGATTCATTCCTGTAAGGGCCTCAGCTCCAGAATACTTTCCAATACCGTCAGCAGGACTTCAGCATTTCCTGATGTACAGTCCCCAGATTTTATTGAGTTGATTTTTTTTGAATAATCCTGGGACCATTAAGAAAACCTTGACTGGATACGTTGTTTGCTTTCACAGTGTTAACCAGTAAGATGCAAGCCTGATCCTACACTAACAGTGCCAGATCCTTTGCAGTTCTTATATTGCAATCATAGTAATAAATAAGTGAGAGACGTCAGATTTCTTTTTTTCTCTCTCCAAATATACGCTTTCATGAAATTACAACATTTGCATATGCATTTTAAACCCGCATATGTGTCTAAGTTTCACAAAACAATGCATCTTGCCATTTTGGATAAAGTATTTCCATAGCAATATTACCAGAACTGTAGGGTTGCAAAAAATTATCTTTACAAATACGTTGTCTTCACTCATATTCTATAAGGACATGCTGCAACATCTCAGTTATGTAGTTTACAAATATGCAAAACTAGTGTATAATCCCTAATTAAATAATCTTTTTATTCCATCAGCAGGAAGCATGTGATTTTCCTTTTATTAAAATAAATATACCTATTTCTCTTTTACTTCCAAAAATAATGGCTCTGTTATAGAAACCAAAATAATTTTTAGCAAGACTTTACAAAAACATCCTTGATTTCTGTTTGTTACCCATTACTACCTATTTTAAGTAAGTATCTTAGCAAGGATGCTTGGCATTGCAAACTCCAGCAAGCTCACCTACATATGCATGAAGTGGACTTCCCTACAGAGCTGTGATGTCTTGCTGAACAGGCTAAATCTCCATCAGCCACTGGGACTCCTCCAAGCCCTGGTATCTTTTGATTTGGTGCCTTCAGGAGTTCCCACCTGCTGTTCACTGTCTCTGGTCCTGCTGAATAGTGATGGAGGAACAGACCCATGATGACTGTAACCCATGGCTGCATGTTGGTTGTGACATCCTGTAGCCAGCATGCTGCTTACAAGAGGTCACCAATGACAGTGCAGTTGGTCCTGTCACAGTCCTTTTTTATGTGTCTCAAACCTCACACAGAGCACGGCACATTAAGCAATCAGCCGAGCAAATTAAGCCTAGGAGTGCAATAGAGCATACTGTAGATAAAGGCAGCAAGCTGCTGGGAAAGCTGTGTGTGTGACCTTATCCAGCACTTGTCCTTTTCCAGCTGGCTGAGGCCAGTGATACTCTCACGAGGACTGCTGCACACTTGCTCCTGGGGCTGGTGCCAAGCTGCTGGAATTCTTCTGCTGTAACTGATGGACTCATCTAGGAACCTCTGAGTTGACTTTAACATTTTTCAAAACAACTAATTTTTTCCCAAATACACCGGTAAGGATGTCCAGCTGGTGGTACAAGACTTCACAGTACACAGATGTTACATAGCCAAAGACTGACAAAGCTAGGGAACAAATTTAGAATCACATTGATTCTTAGAAAAGTTAGCCAGCTGATGTAATTTTCCACCAGAGTAGCAATGGATGACTTGGTCTGCTACCTTGTCTTACAGAAAATCTGCACCTGAGGAAGAGACCATTACATGTTGTAAGGACGCTACAGAACAGCACTGCTACCTCACAGCTAAACAGCCTAGACAAGAAAGTAAAGTACAGGTTGCCTTTTTCACCAAAAACTCAGCTGAAATGCTTGCCCTAACAGTCTTTGCCAAGTTCCCTAAAGCTGTAAGAATGATCAGTGAGTACAGAACATAGAAATACACTGTGTGCATTTAGAGTATTATGTGCTTTTAGAAACCTGTTGCAGTGTAATTAGTAACTGGATAAGATCTTGTGTGACGGTCCTTGGTACCAAGTCCATTTTTTTGGCATCAAACAGGCAGTAGAATCTGTGCAAAAGTTCATGTAGGTAGTTCAGTTCAGCTCCAAGCAAGCAAAAAGCACTCTAAAAACATAGGATGCTATTAAAACCAAATGGGGCTTTGCTGTTGACCTTGAGAGGCATAAAAACATACCCTGTGCATAGAAAAGTCAATCTGCAGTGAAAAGAAAGAGTTCTCCTAGCTTTCCTGCTGTCCACATTGGATAAATTCACATGTGTTTAAGCCTCTGCCTAAGCCAAAGGCTTTAACTGAACAGTTTTACCTTTATTCCCTCACACAAGTGCTTCTTCAGAATCCTTGCCAGCAGTTCTCTTGGAGTTTAACGTACCATTCTCAGCCTCAGATTGGCAGGACTCCTCATTTCACCTTCAAAGTCTGCCAATAACAGAGGACTATGCATTTGTAAAATGTTAGGGCGCTTTAGGTGGGTGAAAGTAGCAAAAGGTGGTCCTGCACTATCTTATTATCTCACTATCTTATTATTGTGTTTCTCTTTTCAGAGGGGACCTGCAGTAATTTGTAAATTCACACCCCCAAGGCAGAAGGAATACTTATTTTTCCACTCTTGCTATACTAGAAAATAAAGCTGGAGTGGTTGGCTGGAAAAAAAAGAGGTGGAGATACAAGAGTAGCTGTAAGTGAAGCAGAAGAGAAACAGCATTTGGTGTGCTCAGACTGGGAGAAGAAATAAAATCATCTACATCAAGAGTTTGGAAGAACTGGTGTATAAAACTGCCATTCCACAAACAGAGATTTTAGAAATCTCTCAAGCTAGCACTGCTCCAATCTGACAGCAGAACAGTAGGCACCGTACCCATGCTTATTAAAAAGACTAAGATTGTCTTGGCAGTCAAAGACTCATCAGTCTTTCTGCAATCGTGGGCAATCTTTAGAACAAGTTTTGAAGAAAAGAATAATTAAGACCTGCAGGTAAGTAGAAAATAATAGAAGATAAAGTGATTATGATAAATTCAGCTGGTACCTCTGTTGACTTTCCAGACATAACTCATCTACCTGGGCACTGAATTGAAGAACTAACTTGTTAAATCAGGTTGACTTGATCGCTTGTGATCATCTCGGCCTTGGAGTGGAGGAGATAGACATAGATCTGGATCTGGGGAGTGAGGAAGGAACCAGCACAGATCAACCTGAAGAATTACTGACTGAGAAAGAAATTAATATTGGCATTCATCATGGTTTTGGACCTGATCCTATTAAAGATTCTCATTTATTACCATGACACTTGCTAATGAAGTTTTGAAGTATTGGCAGCATAGATGAGGAATGAAATGTAAATGTGCTGCATGGCAATGGTGACCAAAGCAGTGGAAATAAGATGGCATTGTCTGGGGCAGAATACAATCCATGTTTTAGGGATGAGTTGTTTGGATGTCAGAGGTCAAAACCAAGGAGTTATCAAGGCTTCTTTGTCGGTAATGTAGAGAGAGAATCACTTCTGGAAGGCAATTCAGCCTTACTACCTCAGACAATGATCTGAAGTGAATCACTTGCGGAGGTGTTACTCTTCTGCACTGGAGGTATCTGTGAAACCTGTTTGGTCAGCTAAAGTTATGTCAGATCTGTCCTGACTTTAAGAAGAGTGCCTGCTCCAAAATGGTCACCCATAGGCTTGAGAGGGCTGCAGAGAGAAAGAGTGAGGGTAATAGCTGATCATGCTGTGACTATGATGGGGTGGTCATGAGAAAGGCAACTAAATAATGTATGTATTGAAAGAGACCTTTCTAAAGCAGAGTATTGATATTTTCTAGGAACACACACTCAGAACTCCTCAGTGTACAGTTCAGAGGACCTACACTCAAGACAGAGGAACTTGGATTGTAACTGTGCAGAGAATGCTTCAAAAGTCAGCATGAGAATGGAAATTAGATTTTATTAGCCGTACATAAAGGAGCGGGGCTTGTTTGGCCTGACACTGTGAAGGCTGAGAGGGACTCTGCTGACCTCTTAACTGTATTCATGCAAAGGAAAGCTGTTAAAATTCTCAACACAATGTCAGTAAAGGACCTTAATCTCGTTAAGAATACATTGAGACTCAAAATATAAAGGTCTGTAGCTGTCAAAGTAGTTGATATTGCTCAACAAGCATTTTTAAAATGTTTCTTGACATGCTTAGCAGATGTAATACTCCTTATAGGAGAGGATCTTTTTCTACTAGACTGTTGGTGTGAGTGACCATTTTTGTCTCTGTATTTTTTTGTATTCCCTTCTGATCTTTCCCTCCCTTTTTAAACATGAGTCTTTTAAAAACAGACTGTAAAAAATATCCTTTCACTGTCTGTAATCCAATATGTTTCATGTTTTTTGTTGTCTGTTTGTTAAATGTAGTGGAGAGTCCTACAGAAACAATTTTTTTCCCTGTTAATAAGACCCTTATAATGAGATGCTACAGTCTCCTCTGCATTTCTAGTTCAAGCTTCAATCTTGTGCATACTCCAGCACGCTCTCAGTATCAGCCTGTCAAAGTAGATTTAATTGTGAAGGTTATTTTCTATTGGTAAACTGTCAATCTTGCCCAAGAAATACCAGTGGCTGAATGCCAGGAACTCCTGTGCAGAAGAGGCTGTCAGGGGAGTTCTGGTGCTGGGGCTACAGAAATAGCAAAGTGACAGACATAGGAAGTACTCGGTAGGCAGTAAAGTGGTATTTATCTACGACAACATAAATGTAAAGGAGAACTTCCTTTCCCACTTCAAGTCTGCTTAGATTCTCCTTTACCATGACAGCCAGGAGATGCTTTACAAATAAGCCTGTGGTGGAAGCTGAGTAAGTGAGTGATGCTTCTTGACTGGTTACAAACATGCCAACTTGTGGTTGTCTTTAGGAATCAGCCCCACATCATTGCAGTCTGGCTTTGGTGTGTAAGAGCTACTTCATAGCACTGGCATTTTTACAGCATTCTCAGATGGAAATTTGCAAGTGCAAATGAAGTATAGGGAAGAAAAGCATATTAAAGATTTGCATTAGAGAACTGCATTTGAGTTATTTTTGTGAGCTTTTAAAGATCTTAATTTCAGTGGTACAGGTGGTACCTGATGTTTGATAAAAATCATATATGCAAACAAACTAGAGTTTTGAATTCAGAGTGGTTGCCACAGATTGGGAAGTGAGGACTGTGCCCTCCCAGCAATATGGACCAGTTGATCCTCTCTGCTGTAGCAGGGAATTCCATGGATTTGAAAAAGTAAGAGAAGATAGAGCAGATGGAGCCAGACTTCTTGGTGACTGTCAGTGAAAGGACAAGGAGTAAGCACAGATTGAAATAAAGGAGGTGAGAGTGGTGGAGCGCTGGCACAGGGTGCCTTGGGAGGTTCAGGAGCCTGAATCCTTGGAGATGCTTAAATTCCAGCAGAGATCGTTCTGTCATTCTGGGAAAGATACTGAAATTCTGAAATGAGCCAGGTTTTTTTGCAGAATCAGGTGAGGCCAGTGTACATTTGACATCAAATCCTTTTTGTTGGTTAAGGACAGGCAACATCTCAGGTATAAGTATGAAGTTTTAGGAAAATCAGCCAGGTTTCTTCAATTTATGAAGAGATTACCTCAGCATAAATCAGGTGGACAGAAGTTCTAGCAAGTCCAGTGTGGGGACTTGTCTTTCATTAGAGTTTGTTTGTTTCTTTTAAACCCCTAAAGTACAGATTAATATGCCTTCAAATGAACGAGACTACCTTCCAGGTTAGGAGTAGAGACTCTTTCATCTTCCATCCCATCCCTAGATTCCTCCCTGCTTTGACTGACTGGAGGAGCAGACAGATTAGGTCTTCAAGGAAAAAACACAATAGATTTTCTATGAAGTTCTGATAGAGTTTTGTTTTACTATAGTTAAAATTGTTTGAGGACTCAATTGCTCTGAAAGGATGGATGGTTAGGTAAGGCATGGCAGAACAAGTCATTCAGTCTGCTGTTTTATCATGCTACTCCCCTATTCCATCACCATGTCTCACTGGGCATGTGTGTCTTGCAACCTCTAGGATGAAGGTTAGATCAGGTGAGAAGATCAGGTGAGAAGATCAGCTAAATGCTACATCACATTTAAGTGTCTCTCCATACAAAAAGGAGAAGGTCTTAAAATCACAGAATATCGTGAATTGGAAGGGACTCATAAGGATCATCAATTCCAGCTCCTAGTCCAAGATGTAAAACAACTCGGGACAGAGAGGCCATGTAAGGCTGGGGTCTCAAGTTCTCAGGTGTTGTCCTTGATGGATCTCCTGTTGACGCCAACAGCTTTTCTGGGTAAGTACTGGTGGCACAGTGACAGAGTGTGGGCGCTGAGCCAGAGGCCACAACGGACAACGCAGAGTACTTCTGCGTCCTCTCTACTTTTTCTGTGCAGAAATACAAAAGAAGATTCTGCCTTTTACACTCTTGTATGATTCACAGAGACTCTCAGATATGCTCCTTCCCCAGGAACTTCACACAGCCGAGGCTCAGCTCTTACTCATACAAGGAGGAGTGCCAGTGAAAAGCATTGTCTGTCATCTTTAGATTTCTCTTTGTGTTGCTGATGGCTTAATGAGTGCTGTGATAGTGCAGGTTGCTGAGAATTGCTGTTGGGGGCATTATGAGAATGCAGTGAACTTTTGCAGCTTTTCTAGAAAGTAGGACAGGAGCGAAGAGGCAGCAGCAAGCAGTTCTGCAAGACACCAAAAGGTGTGAGACTCCTCTGTGGGGGCTCTTCCTTACTGACTCATCTGAGCTGTACTCCCACTTTTCATTTGAAAATGAACCTCTACCCCACCTGTGACTATAGATGTCCCTACCAGGATTGGTGTCACCTCTGTACTTCTTTCTCTCACAAGCACACGCGGGTGGTGCTAGCTTAGGACGTGAAAACACTGCGGTGTGCTCAGCCCTGCTCTTTTGTTCTGGTGGTGGTCACCATTGAATATGTGCTTTCATTTGTGCTGTCAAAAATGCTTCCACCATAGCAAACAGAAGGACCAAGAGTGCTGCCTAGGTGAGTTATCCTCCTACCATACAGTAACTAAAAACAGGCAGTGGAGCTGCTGGTTGAAAGTCTGCTTTGGAGTGCTAGCAACCACCTTGCTATTTGCTGCCTTTTAAGCCTCCAAAAGACAGCTTTTCAGTACGTGTGAAACTGTGTGAATCGATGGAAAAATGGTGGTAGGTAAACACGGATCAAACTGCCAGATGGAACAAAAAGGCATACCTACAAGGCATAATGCTACCAAGAGTGTTTTAGATAGGGGGCACATTGACTTATAGGAAGGCACTGCTTATCAGCTGTTCTCCACACAGATGTACTGATAGTGATAACACATTGCCACACCAGGTAGGGGAAGGAGTAAAAAGATCTGGAAATAGGAACTTCTGCAATACTTACCCTTAGGTTAATACAATCCTTTACCTCTCATTTGGGTGCACCCTTTCCACTGCCTTCCTCAGGAGTGGGATGAACACAGCCTGATTTTGTGGCTGAGCCCTCACATGACATGAAGTCTGCAGCTGCCCAGGTTTAACTGTTTTGATCCTAAATCCTGACTGCGGGCACATCATTTGCAGGAAGAGTCTTGGTGCAAAGCTTCAACCCGTTCACATCTGTTGTTGCTTGGAAAGTTTCTGAACAGTGCTTAGTCATAATGGATCGAGTCCTGTATGGAGATGAGAAGCAGGGATTCCAGGCATCTCTGGAATTACAAATTCCTGTTTCTTAACCCAAGGTCTTTTGCTGTTAGACAGAACAGGCATACCAGGAGCTGGTAACAAAACCCAGCCCCTCAGTTCTGCGTAAACAGGATGTGGCAGCACACACCCAATAAGGTTTAATGGCAGTTCACCTGAAAAATGAGTCAACAGATCAGCATCTTGAGGACAGAGTGGAAATTTCCTGTTCCCTGGACAACAGTGCTAAGCAGGGCTAAAAACTAATATTTTATTGTGGAAATGCAGTACAGTCTGCAGCACCAAGGCTGGAGTTGGGCTGGTTTCAGCAGCATAGATAGAGCTGATTTAATCAACAGTAGTTTAATATGCATCTCAATTGCTGTTGTCACCTCTGCTGTTTCACCCTGGCAGGGATGTCACCAGTTCTTCTCAGCTGGTATGGTGTCCTCAGTGATGATCCCCACTTGGATATATCCACTGCCAGAAGTGATGAACAAGATCAGGGTTGAGATATCCAGCATGAAAAATACCTAAGAACTCACTGATAATTGGAGAGCTATTTCTGTCCACAAATGTTTCATGGGTGTTTATTTTCTCTAAACTGTAAAAATCAAAGGCATGATGCAGAAGAAAGACCTGCTTATTGTAGGCACTGGAGAAATTATGCTACAACAATTAGCTTTTATACAAAAATTAATCCTTAAACAGAGATATGGGTCTCTTTTAACACCGCTTGACTTTTCCACAGGAGGTTTTTTATTTGTAAGTGACTGTTCCTGCTCACACAGAAAACTTCTGTCTCTTCATCTGCTTCCCTGGAGACTTCTGAACTTGTCAACAACCCGATCTCCCAGCCAGAGGAACACTTCCCCACTGCGCAATGAAAATTTATCAGCTTGTCCTTCAGCATGTCTCAACAACTCAGAGATTATTAACTCATCTTTCAAGTGATTAATACTCCTGGGTGTTTGAGAGGCACAGCTCTAGTGCTTGTGAGGTGCTTGGAGGCCCTGGAAAAGACAGCACAAGAGGAATGCAAAATGTGATAGTTTGGGCTGAGAGCCAGGCTCACCCCATTCTTGTTCAAGTCCTGCACCACTGCATTTGGGTCCCATTTTGTCTGCCATCTGTAGGTTCCACAACATAGGAGCTGAACAGCCCTTTTTATCTCCTTGCTTTATGAGACAATCCAGATCTGCAGATTCTCAAGGGAGTACATCTGAGCAGGAGCCATTTCGCTTAGCGCTAATTATAGTCATGTTGACAGCCAGAGTGGTAGCTCCTCTGCTAAGAGATTTTTAGTATTCATCAGCAGGCTCCTCATTGGTGGCTGCAGAGTACCTGTCAGTCATGGTAATTACTGATTTGTTTTAACTTGCCTCGGAAGCATTCCTAGAATTTACAGTTGTTCTGTGAGTCGACACAGGCCTCGTTTTTCCAGCTTTGTCTTGCACTATGACAGGGGAATGGTATAAATGCAGTGTATGTATAGTCTTCATGGTTTGTCTCTAAGACAAGTGATGTACTGAGGAAATCCACGATTGTGATGCATGTGTGTTTGTCCCACTACCAATGCAAGCAGCACCTTGCTATTAAATCACTCCTGGGATTGCTCTTCGGCTATTCCTGAACTGTGAACGTGCACACTGATGGGGGCATGAATATAATCTTCCAGGAGATCTGCTCAGTCTGTCCTTGCACACATGGCTGAGGCAGCTAACAGGGCCGCAGCATTCAGGCAGGGTAAAGCTGAGAAAAAAGGGAATGGGAACCCTCCCAACTCCTTTGCATGGCAGAAGAAGGGGATTCACGTTGCACCTCCTCAGCTCTGCTGCATTACTGCCACAGTCCCCATGGAGACCAATCCAAAAGCACAAAGCATTTTAGCCAACAGAAATTTTGGAGTTCAGAAGAGGTTTGATCACTGTGCCATATTACAACTATGTTAATAATGTTTGGGAATACCAAAGCAGTAAGTTCCCTGCAGGAGGAGGCTGCTCCAGCAGTGCTGCTCCGGCTTCTGGTGCTGCTGTTTAACTCACAGACCTGTCACACAGACAGCCCTGCTACTAGTCCTTGAATCCAGGTAATCTCCCTTTCATCAGAGAGAAATTTTGATGTGATGAACAGGCTGATGTGTGAAGTGTGACCTTTCCCTGGGTGAAGCACTCACTGGATATATTATTTATTGGTTTTCAGGGTTGGGTTTTTTTTGTTTGTTTTTGTTTTTTTTCTTTCCAGAGGCAGACATGTCTATTCCATCAGGAAGGTTAAACAAGATGTTTAAAAATTCATGTAAGTGCAAATGCAGTCCCTATGACTGTAGAAATTCTCTCTCTTAACTACACATTAAAGAGCAAGATGTGGCTGTACTGGAGAATAAATGATAGCTTGTCTGATGCTGGACTGACAGCTCGTAGTTTTCCATTGCTGGCTGAATGTACATTTGAAGTGGTCTCCAGCACTCAGGCTCTCCTGCCATCCATCTGCTCTCTAAAATTGGTCTGTCCTTTCCTGTAAATGTGGGGCACCTCTGTCTGCTGCACCAACCAACCAGCAGCTGAGCTGCATTCTTTGGAGTGAATGCGATCTCACCTTGGCCTGCCCTTGCCTCTGTGCTGGTGTCTAAAAGGTGGCATAAAGCACAGCTGAAACCTTTTTCATCTGTGGAGAGGAGGTTCACAAGGGGCATGCTGGGGATGAGGTGATGCTGGGTGCTTGGAGCAGCTTGACTCTGCAGGGGCCTCGCTGGACTTCTCAGGGCCTATTGTGCAGAGTACAGGCAGAGAAGTGGCTCTTCATTCTTGCTAAGAGATTTTTAGTATTCATCAGCAGGCTCCTCATTCAAGAGCGTCTTGCTCTTCTCTCCCTCAGGGTGATGCTAGAGATTGCATTCAGACATGCTTATTCTTGCTCCAAAGGATCTTCATATTTGAGAGTGGGTAATTCATGTAGTTTTCTCCTCTCCTCTCCTCTCCTCTCCTCTCCTCTCCTCTCCTCTCCTCTCCTCTCCTCTCTTCTCTTCTTTCAGATGGTGCAAATAGATCCATGCAGCTTAAATTTTTGCAGAGATTGGTTAATTCCAGCACATGCAAGAGAAAAAAATGCCAGTGGATTACAGCAAAGCAGAAAAATCACTGAGAAATTATCTCATTTGATTGGAAATAGTACATTATATGCCCTAGTGAATCCTTCAGAACTAGAAAAATGTGCATGAATAATGTAAATCAGAACAGTGGTTTGTGCTCATCTTTCCAGGGAAATCTGTCCTGACAGCTGCTTGGATTTGCCTCTTCTGGCTATTTGTGCGGGTGACTTAGAACTCTCCTGACTGACTGTTCAGTGAAGGAAAAAGGAAGAATAAAACTGTGGGCTCTTACATGTTCTGTTATAAAAACTGGCAGTGCCTGGTCCCAGTGCAAGGCACTGCTCTCCTGCACCCAACCACAGCCTCTGTGCAGAACCCCATTCCTCACCTTTGGCTGCCAACGCTGCTCTCTGATTTACGCTGAGCAACACAGTCATTAATGCATGTTGAAGAAATTTAAGTTCCTTCATAATCAGGTGTAATCAGTAATGAAGGATAAGAATAGTAAGTAAAAACTGCAGCCCAAGTGATAAAAATAGTCTGAAGCAGTGCAGAGCTGGAAGGCAGCAGCGCTTGGGCCTGCCAGAGCAGGACCTGAGTGCTCCTCCCACATATGCACTCACAGTCTCTGCACAAGGTGCTATTTAACACTCCATGCTGCACAAAACAGGGTTTCTGCACCAGTAGAAGCATTTTTTCCATAAGCTTTGCAGGCCCTGGAAGAAAGGACTGATTCAATAGTGTTTGCATGCAGGCACTATAACCCGGATCCTGCACCTCATTTTGCAGAGCCAGTTCAGAGGCTGCTCGTCTGTTAAGGTACAGGCCACAGCTTCTTGCATGCATTTAGCACCTATGTCACCTCCCTCTCCCTTGGTGAGAGCAGCCTGGTGCCTGCTGGCAGGCAGATGAGCTCTAGGGCAGCACCCTGCTCCTTGTCCTCAAAGCCCTCCCAGATGCATCACTGAGCACAAAGCACGGTCCTCTCTGACCCTGGTGACAGCAAGTGTAATGCCCATGATATACTCTTATTACCATAGTAACTCAGCCAAGAGCTGGCAATTGCACAAGTGGATGCCCAAGGAAGAAATCAGCTCTGCTACCTGGGCACATCATCCCTGTCTGCACCTCCTTTGAAGGCAGTGGGATTCCTCTGGCACACAGCAAGAGCAAATTACTGCATGGATCCAAGCCCAAGCTTGCAAGCAGTCTTCCCAAAGGCTTCAACCATTTTACATCTAACTGAAAAATAACATACATCCTTGGTGACTTTTCAGCTGGGCTCTGCATGAAGCCCACCAGGAACAGTGGCAGTGGTGGACATGAGGGCACTGTCAGGTCCTTTCAAGCTTTGTCCTTCCAGCAGCCCAAGCACCTGCCCTGGTAATGCAGGAAAAGCTTGTCACTGGTATGCTGGGATGGCTAATATGGAATGCATCAAGCATAGCGTTGCTAGCTGGGAGAGGGAAGTGATTGTCCCACTCTACACTTGCACTGTGCAGCTGCATCTTGAGTACTGTGTGCAGTCTGGGGTACCATGGTACAAAAACGTCAATAAAAATATTAGCATCCAAAGGAGGGCTACAAAGATGGAGAAGGCTCTGGAGGGCAAGATGTATGAGGAGCGCTGAGGCCGCTGTGTTTGTGCAGCCCAGGAGCTTAGGGGAGGCCTGATGGCGGCTGCAGCTCCTCACAGGGAGCGGAGGGGCAGCGCTGAGCTCTGCTGTCTGTGACAGCGACAGGGCCCGAGGGAACGGCATGGAGCTGCGTCAGGGGAGGGGCGGGTGGGGATTAGGGACAGGTTCTGCACCAGAGGGCGGTGGGCATGGAACAGGCTGCCCAGGGCAGTGGGCACAGCCCTGAGTGCTGGAGTTCAGGGAGCGTTTGGATAGCCTTCTCAGACACTGGGTTTGAATTTGGGATGGTCCTGTGTGGAGCCGGGAGTTGGACTCAGTGATCCTTCTGGGTCCCTTCCAACTCAAGATTCTATGATTCTGTGGTTCTATGGTGCCAGGGCTGGAAGTAGCAAAGTCCTATAACCACACAGCTCTGCTTTTTTGTAACATTTCCACTGAGTGGTTAACAAGGGCCAGGATCAGTTGTGCGAGGTTTCCTCTTAAAATTTCCAGTCAGCCATAGCTCAAGTCTCTCTATACCCTAGAAACCTGAGAAAAGGAAATCTCCTCTGTCCAGCGAGCTCTTCTCAAGTCCTGAGGCTTGAGTTTTGCTGAGAAAGCAAAACTACATGTATTGTGGTGGGAGCGGAACTGGAGCATTTGTCTGGGAACCTTCAAAGTGTCATTCACGTAGATGAGGTATATATATGTATTTATGTATGTAGATATGTACAGTGCCAGTGTTGGCACCTGTCTGAGCTGAGCAGCCCCAGTGCAGCAGCAGCAGACCAGCAGCAGACATGAACAATCTTGCTGCCCTCCTGCTGGGCCTTCCTGAGCTTTGCCAGCAGAGAGCAACAGCTGACGCTGCTCTCAGAGCACGCCTGAGCCAGGACAGCACGGGCTACCGGGTTAAGTGACTGTCACCCTGGGGAGGAGGATACGCTGGCTCCCATCATGATGCTGTCATTGCAGTCAGCTGCTGCAGTGCACACAATGAAAAATAAGAGTAAGCTGAGAGAAATAAGGGCCTTTCATTTGCCTTGTACATAAGCTGCAGGGAGGATATTTCTAACTGAAAGAGGAGTAAATAAATTAACAAGCTGCTCTTCTGCTTTAGGAAAAATTAATAGCAGTACTGTAAACATCCCAGTGACGGCTACTGGGAACTCCTAGTGTTCTCTTTTGCTGAGATCTCCTTACAACTGGAAAAAACAAAAGGTGATACATGTTAGTCCCAAGCTTGCTTGTAAAATACTAATGGAAGTGGAAAACGAGGTCAGAGACAATGCTACGGCTTTGTATGCCACAGACTGCACTTAAGGAAACAGACTGGAAAAAGTCCAGGACAGAGGAAAGATGAAAAGGAGAAGAGAGTGGAGATAAAAGTCAGTGGAGCGGCTGGAGCCTGTGCTGGCGCTGAGAGAGATGCTGCAGCTAATGGTGAGATGGCAGGGAGCAAAGGGATGAGAAAATGGAGAGCCGAGCTGGGAAGGCAGATAAAAGTCGGAGCAGGCAGGGGACTGAAGTGTGTATGATCCTGGAAAAGAGGCTGGAGAGAGGAAAAAGTGGGAACAGCAGAACAAGAAGGTTTTCTGAAAAGAGAAGACACATCTGCCATTTTCACTGCCGTGCTCAAAGGAAAGCAGAAGGGAGTAGCAGCATTTCAGCCCTCCCTGCAGCAGGTGGCTTGCAGGCTCCATCCTCAGCTGGAGTTCTGGGAAGTCCCCATGAAACGCAGTGAGGTGGAATGAGATGGGCTGGAGCACTGCAGTGTGGCACTGCCTGAAGCCTGGGAGGTGGTCTCCAAATCCACCTGGAAGTTGTTCCTCTGATCTGCAAGGAAAATTGTGCTCATCGTCCTGCTAAGAGACAAAAAAAAAAAGTGCACTTGTGCACTTTTAGTATGTGGTTAAAACATCTAGTTCTGCAGTAGCAGGGAAAAGAGCTGTGGGTTCCCAAAGAGACTCGAGAGTGTTCAGCAGGAAAATTGGGTCTCAGCTGTGTGGAACCAGGCAATTAGACGCTCAGCACCTCCCTTAGCATGCCTCTGGTGTCAGCTTAGCAGGTTTTCCTCTGTTCCCTGCTCCAGCCCCACATGAGAGGTGAACCCAGCCCTCGCCGTTTCGCCTGGCATGAGCTACAATGATGCTCGCTGTGTGCCGTGATTTGCAGGGGTTCCCACAGAGGCCAACATCAGCTTGCCTACAGATCGGACTCTGAACTTTCTTTTCCGTGTCTCATAATGATGGGAGCAGGATAGGAGTAGTCAAGCCCAGCCATGCTGCAGAGCCAGTGCCTGTGCCCCAGCCCATCCTGCAGCTCCGCAGGGCCAGCTCAGGGCTCCACGACAACTGGTAGCACTTCACCACCATCAGGGACAGCAAAGAGGGTGAAGGAAGGGTCAGACCTGAGGCTAGGTGTTCCATAATGGGAAACCTATATGCAGCCATACTGGCACCATTCACTGATGCACCACAACTTTCTGTATACATACAGAAGAAGCCCAAATCCAAGCCCTCATCAATATGAGCAATGAGCGGTATGTTTAAGCAACCTCTGAGCCAACCTCATATGAGCAACAGTTCCTGAAGATCTAGTTGCCAAGTTCCCAACAGGAGTATGCTGAATTAGTTGCATTTGCCTTTGTTTCCATTAGACAAATGTTTCTGTTTGTCTCATTACATGACAACTCCCACAAAGCCGCCAAATAGCTCTTACAAGGTGCTGTTTAGTTGCCTCACACTGGTAGAGACGAGTTATACTAGTCCAAGGAAGTCAACCTGCATCCTTTCAGCTGTTACTATTTTATCAAGGGGCAGAGCAGGGGTTGGCCTCATGCTAGCCAGTTCCTGCCCTGTCTTGTCTCATTCCATTGGCACAGCGGCTCTTTTTTATCAAGGATTCAGCTTTCATTTGCATAAGAACGTTAATTTCAGAAACAAACGCCCAGCTTAACCCTGCTGTACCCTTAGGAAAACTGTGAAAGTTTGGGGCATTTCTTTTTCCTTCTGCTGGCTTACAAAGGCAGAATCCAAGAGAGCAAGCTTCTCTGTGTGCACTGCATTCTGCACCTCAGCACGAGGAGGGGCCGCTCACTGTGCCAGGTGCCAGCCTGCAGCGCACATGTGGATGGTTTGCTCTTATCCCAGCCTTCATGCTTCTGCTATGAGCTATGCAGAAAGACTGCTTTGTCAAGTTTAATGAGATATTTATTCTACATTTGATCTCTCCATTTAAAGCTTAGTGACTGCCCTAGAAAGTTCTGGTTCTCAGAAATCAGTATTTTTGTGTAAGATGGAGCCCTCAGCTAATCCATGCTCCATGAAAGGAGCACTATGTCAATTCGTGTTACCAAGCAGCTCCCTTCCCTGTGAGTCACGCACTCTTAGGTATTCCTCAAGGCTTTCTGCTCCCTACTCTCATCCTTTGTGCTGCTCCCTTTCAGGCCTCTCTCCTCCCTTACTCCTTGACACCATGTGAGGACACACAGAGCACACCAGGAGGCCCTCTGGCGCCTTCCGGAAAGGTCTCCTTGCAGTGAAAGCACTTCCCCACTTGGTTGGCAATTGCTCCCAGAGGCACTCTCAAGCTGTCTGCATGGCTGCTGTTTGTCTGACTCCTGGGCCAGGTGCCCATCTCCTCCAGCACACAGCTATGGGCTTGAGACAAAGAGAGAAGGCCAAGAAACTCAAGAAAAGAAAAGAAGGTCACTGAGCCCCGCGGCTGCTCCCCACTGCCATGGACAAATGGTTGGGTGCTCCTGTGGAAATGCTCCTCTCTGGGCCAGGTGGTTCTGGAGGAGACAAAGTATATGGGTCACAGGGAGGTGCCAGCTGCCACTCCTTGCATGTCAGCAGAGAATGTTACATCCGTTCTGTGAGCTTTACATAATCATTTCTATAAAGAGAGAAATAGCTGTATGTGTGATACATTTTAAGGTTTTAACGAATTTTTCACCAAGAAGTTTATCTGAAAAATAAGGTTTTTAGCATCAGCCATGAATATATAAATATAAATGATTATATAATAATCAAAATATTGGGGCTAGTCTGATTTAAAGCTCTTTCTAACATACTCTGCATTACCAGAAGACCATGAGGTTTCCTGCAGAAATCTGCTCCACTCTTGGAAAAATAAATAAACAAACACTTCTCCTAACTATCTTTTATTGTTGTGCTATCCTGTTAGCAACATTTCCTTCAGCCATATCATTTTGAGTTTCTATAACTTACAGATTCACAGAATCATAGGTGTTCGAGGGGATCTCTGGAGCCCAACCCCCTGCTACAGCAGCTCCCTGCAGCAGGTCGCACATCCAGGGGGGTCTTGAATATATCCAAAGAAGGAGACTCCACAGCCTGTGTGTGCAGTCTGCTCCAGTGCTCTGTCACCTTCACAGTAAAGTTCTTTCTTATGTTCTCCTGGAACTTCCTGTGTTCCAGTTTGTTATTGTTCTCCCTTGACCTCTTGTTGAGCGCTATTGAAAAGAGCCTGACCCCATTCACTTGTCTTCTGCCCCTTAGATACTTGTAAGTATTGATGGGATCCCCTCTCAGCCTTTCCTCATACGGGAGATGCTCCAGGCTTCTCATCATCTTTGAGGCCTTCTGAGGAACTCTCTCTAGAAGTTCCCTGTCTTTCTTGAACTGAGGAGACCAGACACAGCCTCACCAGGGCAGAGTGGAGGGAGATGATCATCTCTCTCAACCTGCTGGCCACGCTCTCTTACCTCTCTCCTTCCTCATCCCTTTCTTCTGCCTGTATGTGGCTACAGACTGTCTCATAATGGCATATCCTCTGTTCTTTCCAGAGCAGAGGGTCAGATGACAGCAAAAGCTGGCCCGCAAATGCACAACTGAGGTCCTGCTGTGGTCTGGGACTAAGCTTCTGGAGCCTGAGTACTGTGCAGAGGGAAGCTGGCATCTTTCCCTCCAGCAAGGTTTTTGCTGCTTAGCTTGCATTTCTGCTTTGGGCTGTGAGGCAAAGTTTTCTTTAAGAAGAAGAGGAGCTTGGTTAACTCTTGAGCCCTTCACCTTGGAGTGAAGAGTCCTGTGGCCACAAGCCTTTGGGTACAGGTGCCTACTTGCTATCTCAGATTAAGAGAGTAGCGCTCTTTTTGCAGGCCTCACATATAGCAAATTAATCCAAACTAAAAAAAATATACAACAAAACCAGTAATACCAGAGCAATCTTTAATCTTCTGTTGCAAAATGTTAAGTCATTCAAGATGTTATCACTGCTCTGAGAGGTGCCTCTGGTTATGACAGCTCTGACGCAGGGATGGGAAACTCCTTTGGGAAGGGCCAGGACAGGCCCAGCAGTGGCGGTGCGTCACATTTCCTGTTATCTTGGGATCTTTCATTAAGTACGACGGGAAAGCAGTGCATGCCCTTGCTGCGGCCGCAGCCTGCAAAGCAGTGGGAGGAAATGGGTGGCACTGGGGCTGGGGCTGCGCTGCTCTGTGCCACTCCTGGGGGCTTACATAGGGAAGGCAAAAGGCAAAGCAGATGGAGAATAGAAACACGTTCAGCTTTCATGTAAGAACTTTCCTGAAAAGGAGAGGGTAAGTTGTCAAAGGGGTTATTTTTATACATAAAAAATAATCAAGAGAAGTGAGGAAAATAAAGTGCATATGTTAGCTAATTTTTAGCACTACATATTTCAAGGAGGTAAGGCAAATAATAGCAATGGCCAGAAATTATTTCAGGTCTCTTCATGATGTCTGCCAAGAAGATGCCCACAGACAGCTCTGTTGCAATGCAGATTGGCACTTGATCAAACCAGCTCCCTCCCAAACCCTCCCAACCTGTGCGTTTATTGAGCTGCTATAAATCCAGTGGGGATTGCTTAAAAAAATTAAGCTTGTTCAGCTCTTCTGGCTAATGCATATTAATATCCTGAAGGAAAGCAATACATTTATAAATATAAATACATGATTTATTCGGGAATCAGTGATCATCCTCTCAATCTGCAGAAAAACTTTGCTGCATTCCGGTGAGGCTTCTGGGGAAGTCCCAGCACACAACGCACCCAGGTAGGCAGCACCCTGGGCATCCCTATAGCCATGCACCTAGGGGGGCTAATTCCAGGCAGAGCTGTTCCTCATGTAGAAGAATCTTATATATATACCAAGTTTCCTGGGTGCCCTTTTGCTGGGACTCGCAGCGTGCCCCACCTCTGCTGGGATTGAAAGGAAGATCCTGCAAGCACCCAGTTTCACCTTCCTTATGTTATGACCTTGTGCTCACAAAGGACTTTAAATCGCAGCTGTAAGATACTATGTCCAGTTTGATAGCTCAGCAATATGGCATTTCTTTAGTTTGTTGGCAAAAGAACCAAAGAAAGCGGAAGAATGATCATTCCCACACTCGGCGGGGTGAGGAAGGGCGAGAGACAACATGAGCTCCACATAAGACTCTGTGTATGTCTGTAGCCTGCAAAACTCAACTGTGCCCCAAAGGTAAATGTGGGATTGGAGCTCGTGCTGATACACCCAAGTGCAACACACAACATCTGAGCAAAGCTGCTTGTGTTGCCTGCCCCCACTTCTGCACACCCCATTACATCTCTCAGATAACAGTGAGTGAGGTCAGCTTGGACCATCTTTATTGGAGATCTTAATTAACTCCCATGCAGCATGTTCTGCCTTGCTACCAGCTGGGCTTGCTGCAATTACCCATGGAGCTTTGCTGTCTAGCTGGCAGAGCTGCCCCTGCTCTGCCTGCACAGCCTATGTTTTAGGACAGGATTCCCTTCACTATGGGGCTGTTGTGTTATTTCTGTTCTGTATTCTCTTAGTTAAATTTCCATAAAGCTGCCCCCAGCAGCCTGGTGCCACCTCCTCGGGAACTGGAGGTGCTACTCCCTGACCCAGTGCAAGCATCAAGCCCCCATCACTGGGAAATGTTCCTGCTCCTGGGTAGCAACTTGGTTTGTTCTGCCTTTGGAAACCGTAAGTCCTTCCTAGTGGTGTTTTTTTATCACTACACAGCACGGTACATTTATAGCAGCACTGCATAATTAACAGTTGCTGTTATTTGCTGATGACAGATATCTGCTCCAATCCTCATTTGTTTCTCCCATGCTGCAGTTTTGGGCTAATGCAGATATTGCCAACAAAAAGACGACTGAGAGTTCATTAGCACCTGAGAGTTTCTTTGGTTTTATTCCTCTTGGTTATAAAAAAAAACAACCTTACCCCTAAATGTTAAAAAGTGGTTAAGCAGCAGAGTTTAGAATGCTTGATTTCCCTTGCACTTACAGTTGGATTCTCTGGTATCCAGCAAGACACATGTGAGGAAACCAACTGACCTTGGCCAGCCAGGTGCTGCCAACAGAACGTAACTGCTCCTACAGGAGACCTGCCAGCGAAGCCCACGTAGCTGTGATAACATTGTGTATGGAACAGAAAAGTTAAGATAAAGCAGAGGAAAGAATGTAAAGCCCAGTGAGATCTGACGCTGAAGCCGAGCTCCGCCCTGCCCACAGCAGACCTTGCTATGCTGGTCAGGCCCCCTAGCAAGGACAGGCCACTGGAGCCACACTTCTGCTGAAGAGAGAGCTCTCCCAACACCACCATCATCTTAACTGCTGCCTGTGCCTGCTGGCAGCAGGGAAGGACTCAGAGCTGCTCCCAAGTTAGTGAGATTGCATGGGCTGGGCCAATGCACTGCAGCGGCAATGCCAGTAGATGTGCTCAGAATAAATTGGACTTTATAACTTGAATGAATGCCTAAGAGCAAGGCTGATCTCCAGAACAGCAGCTAGCAGACCACAAAGGGAGGCTAGCAGAAAAGCACAGTCATCAGCTGCCGAGAGCTATGACATGTCCTGCGGATGAGGAGCTCTGGGACCGGGTACCGCATTCTTGTGTAGTGTACAAGCTGCGGATGAACGACTGCACCTCTTTTAAATTCACTTGTGGGCCCTTTGGGAAGAGTCAAACAGAAGCAGCGACATTCAGAGCAGCAGAGCTAGGCTGGGCTCCTTCCAGTATTTCTGTCTAGCACATAAATGGAGAGCAGATCCCAACAGGCCAAGTACAGCTGTTGTCTGAGCGCTCGCCCTGCACCTGATGCTAATGGAGCTGTGTGCGTCAGTGGAATGTGGCCCACAGCATTGCATGGGATTATCTCCTTTTAGAAGCCTGGTGAGCAAATCAAAGGTCAGAAATTCCCAGTCCCACCTTCCTTAGATGTTAAGGAATGATGTTATTCATAGCTGGCATTATCTTCCATAATACATCTGTCATTATTCAGACTGGGGCTGGCCAAGGCCACACTGTGATGTGTGTCCTCCAGCCAGCCCCATTCACAGCCAGCTCCTGAAGGGCAGCAGCGGGGATGTTATTGGAGAGCAACTCTCCAGAGGGGCCTGGGTTTAACTCCTCTGGGCTCTGCCACGTCTCCAGTAAAGGCCTTCATGACAGGCTGGAACATGTCAGTCACACCAGGATTGTCCAGCCTGGTGTTAGCCCTTCTTTGAAGACTATAAAATGTTTTTTATGGTTATCAGATACTTTGGGGGGATTACTGGCACTGTGTTGCATATCCTCTCTGTGGTCTTTCCACCACGGTGCAACAGAACAGCTGTTTTCCTCCTTGGAGTCTGAGTAATGGGATCTTGAGTCCTTGTCTGGAAGCCACCTGACGCTTTTTGGTCAGAAGGGCCACTATCCAACAGAGCCAGGCCATAACCTTAGTGCCACAATCTGCTGTCCCCTTGTCACAAGAGCTGCAGGCATGTGGGAGCAACCGGGTTTTCTCCCATGCAGTCAAGTTGGATCATTTCTGCTCCAGTAAATCCCACCTAAAACACTTCAGGATTCACTAACATTAGATGAGACACAACATGCAAGTATGCTAGCAGGTTTAATATCCTCTTGCCATCATGCTTTGACCTAATTGCTAGAAATAAATGTTTTGCCCCGAAAAAGCTGTTCGTTGACGTGCTCGCAGTTTTCTACCATCCCAATCCTTTTGCCCAGGGCAAGATGATGATACGTTGGGTCTCCGTGTTGCACAGCATGTCCCAGATGGACCGAGCACATCTAACACTGCCACTGAGATGTAAGAGTGGAGGTGTCCCATGGCTTAGGGCAGGTGATCCGATAGGATCAGAAAAAACAGGTGACGGTGAGCCTGGCAACTGTGCCCTTTGCTGATTCCTCAGAGTTGTCTTGTAATTCTTCCCACATTCAGAAGGAGTTGACCAAAGCCTTTTCTCTTGCCTGTGCTGAGTAAGCTATGCATGAAGGTGGCTCCTTCTACCTCCCCCTATTTCCCAAGACAAACATTTCCACCTTCTTTACAGCCAGGTGTGGCAGAAAACCACCTCCAGTGCTGAGCTAGCAGGGCTGTGTGTTCCTTCCCTTATCACCACTATTTGCCCAAGAGCTTCATCTCGAGCAAGGAGAGCTGCAGACCTTCAGCTGCGCTGAGCACAAAGGTCATTGCCTGGCCCAAGCTAAGGTCTAATGAATGGAGTTCAGAGCTGCACCAGGCAGCCAGGTTAGAGCAAGGGATTTGAGCTTCAGAGCAGCTACATCAGCCCAAGCCCTCCCACCAGCCTGTGTTCTATGCACGGCCACATCGAGGTTCTGCTGGAGGCTTTCAGGCTGAAGGAAGTGGTTAGCAAATGTCTGGCTTTGGCTGTTACTTTGTGGAAACGTTGCCTACCTGGGCATATGGGAAGAGGGATCCAAAGAAAGATTTGGTGGAAATCTCCAGGACTTCTTGGCACCTCATAACTCAGTCAGGACAGAGGCTCCATGAGGACATCTGGGCATCACGAGACCTGGACCCGATGGCTGTTGCGTAAGGCAGCGTGTCTGCCCACATCGCACATGTCCATGGCACAGTCAGAAAGCCAAGATACAGGCTCTCTGTTTGAAGAAATTGATGGAAACCATGACAACAGACTGGGATCTGAGTACATGGAATCTCAAACAATAATTATAAATGGAAAGCCATCCTAGGTACCAGCCTTTGTACTGGTTCTGGTAACTGTTTGGAACAAAGCACTATTGTGTTCAAGAAACGTTTAGATGATGGGACATGGTTTAGTGGGGAAATATTGGTGGTGGGTGGATAGTTGGTCTACATGATCTTGGATGTCTTTTCCAACCTTGGTGATTCTATGATTCTATTCATTGCTAGCTCAAGCTCTTCAGTTTATCAAAGAGAGAAGTAAAGAAAAGATTTGATAACGATCTTTACCTACACGATGAAAAGATTTCTCACATCGAAGAACTCTTTATGGTATCAGAAAAGAACACAGAAGCAACAGGCCTGGGAGATTATTTACAGTTTAAATGTATCTTATTTAAAGGTGCATATTTTAAAATAGGGAGCAGCTGAAGCGAGCAAGGGCTTGGGCTGTGCTGGCAGCCCTCGCTGCGAGCTTTTCACAGCTGTGCATGCCGGGACACAGGAGACAGTGTCAGCAAGAGCCCTGGACAGCTGGTGTGGCAAAGGGTACAACAGAGACATGGGAGCAGGGAGGCTCATGTGAAGGACAGCAAGGGCTGCAGTCTTGGTTTGGGGATGCGGAGAGCGCAGCAGGCAGGCATTGGGCTTGCACCTCTGGCTGAGCATGGATAGAATCAGGCCTTTGTTTTCTAACTTGGTCTTTTTGCCTATAGCAGCACTGTAAAAGACATTTCCCTGCTGGAACTGACATGTAAGCCTCCACTTCAGGCATTTCCAGTTCAGTTCATTATAATTTTTCAGCCAAGTTGTAAGAGCTCAACCTTTCAAATTAGTTTCACAGATCAGCAGTCCTTAAAGTCTTGATTTTTTTATTTTACTTTTTAAATCAAGTAGTTTAAATGAGACATTTAAATTGTTATAGCTTAGTACATACCACTGTATGAAGTCTGTACCTAATGATACCGCATAACCAGCTCTTGCTTTTTTCAGCTTTGAGATTCTCCTCTAAGTAAGTGTTATTCTCTCTTGCCTTACTAGAGATATGCACTGAGGGTTTTCACAGAAGCATAATTCATTCTCTTTGGTTTTCTCCTGCAGTTTCTAAGCAGAAGCCAAGCTAAAGGACAGAGTGAAATAGCAGCCCTTTCCCTGTGCTGCTCAACACCAGCCATAAAGCAGGAAAAGGGATTTCCGTTCCTCCCTCCCATGGCACTCTGAGTGTCTTAAGAGCAAGCTTAAATCTACTGGGACATGTCCGTGGGCTTCCTATATCCACATAAGCTCAGCTGCAGTAATTCTGCCTCCACCTCACCGCCCTGCAAGTAACGTGTTCTGCCTCTGCAAAGCTGTAGCCTTTTGGTACTGCTGGCTGCTTCTAGACATGTATTTTCTGTTCCGTATTTTCATAGCACATTGCTCTGCTGCTGCACTGTGTGCACTCTGGGATCTTTTGCAAAAAGCAACGGGATCCAGTCAACTGATGTAAACCAAATGATTCCCATGATTTCTCTTGCCAGGTCCCATTTATCCACCAGTGTTTGTGAGCTGGACCTCAGTATGTTCCAAGTGGTCAGCAGCTGGCAGGAAGCACCGGCAATCACAGCAATTCTCACAGCTCAATTTGCAGCAGGCTCTTTGGATTCCTGCCTTTAAGTCATACAGGGACTTCAGAGTAATGGGGTATTTAAGAAGGAAAAAGTTGAAATCTGACAGATGTTTTTCACTGAGCTCTTCCTGAAGCAGCAGACTGCTGGGGCCGAGCCAGTGCTGCAGACCTGGGAAAACCTGCAGCATGTAGTGCTTTTGGATGTCTGAGGCTGCTTCCTTCCAGGGGGCACGTCCTGCAGCACAGTCCATTCCTGCGTGCTGTGTCCTAGTGCTCATTCTGGGACGTGTCATTCTGGGATGCGTCCTTGGCCTCTGCTTGCCTGACCGCAAGATTTCACGTACTATTTGGACAGCAGGAAGAGCTTTCCGCTCTTCCCAGAATGAAAGAATGAAATCTGCTCATGGATAACTGAAAGGCAGAGGGAGAGGCATCTCCAGGATGTGCAGCTGCTCAGAAGCCCAGACAGAGGGATGTACCACCCTCCTCGAGGCTAGAGGCGAGCTGTGAACAAGGCTGGCACATTTGTAAGAGATTTTAATTACAATTGCTGCACATTTTTATTATGCACGTGGCACAGTGTGAGGATGTTTCATACAGGTATTAAAATATATCTTTAGAACACGAGGGAAACGTTGGTATTTTTACTGAAAAGTCTACAGATAAACTGGCTTTCATGCTAAGGGAAGGACCTCTGCATGTATGAGACTCAAAAGCATGAATGGAGGGCACGTGCAAAATGGAAATGAATGCAGGAGATTAATCTGCGTGCATTTGAAAATAGTAACAGTACATAATGCTGTGCACAGCTAAAATCTATTTTAAACTGTTTATATAGTACGGAAGCGTATGTTCTCAAGGCCTCCATTTCATCTGTGTGGGTTGGTCAAAAAAGTTGTGACATGCTGAGAAAGGCATTTGCTCCTTGTATTCTTTTTTTTCTCTTAAGCAGAAAAAATGTGGGTTTAAAAGAGGAGAACCTGCAAAATGCTTAGAGGTCATAAGACAGTCGTTGCCTGTGCTCTCCAGGACATGCATCAGCCTCACCAACCTTTGAGCAACTGGATCTCACAGCTGCTGACCACCTCCCTCTCTGTCATTCCTCGTGAGCTTTTTCACTCAAGTCTTCTCTTTTTTTGTCTCTCGGAGGATGTGGGCAGCTCCGTGTCACATCCTTCCTTGGGCTTTTCTCCCCCTTCCAACAGAGAGGAGTGTTACTGAAGAAGCCTGTAGATCAGCACACTGTGCACTGAAAAATAGCTAGTTCTGCAGAAACATGCAGAAAGAGGCATATCTTCACATGCTTTAGAACATTTCTTTCTGCACCATGTGTGTATTGTGATTTGGTATCATCTCATACTGGCGCAGAGCTAAAAAACTAGGCAACCTGAAAAGTGAATATGTGGTTTTAGATCTCATGCTTCTTTGTATGTACCACAAAAGCAATATTGGGCAAGCCCATGAGATGTCAACATCCCAGCTGGAGAAAAGTAGCACATGGCCATTGAGGGCAATGGAGGAACAGGAGTCGACATGGTGTCAGGTGGGTACGAGCTGGAGGTGTGAGAGCTGGAGGTATGAGAGCTGGAGCAGTGGCTGTGAAGAATGCTCTTACAGGCAAAATAATGATGTACTAATGCATGTGGCAGAGAAAGGGTAAGTGAGCAAAACACTATCCTGTCTGGACCTTCAGCCATGTTAAGTACTGCTGCACTATCGTATCAAAAAGCTAACAGGGGAGGATTCCAGCCTGCCTGGTGCTCTGCAGGCCACCATGTCATCTGGCCATGCAATTCAGCAGCATTGGCTCGGATCTACTTTTACACCAGCTTTGCATATCCCTCCCGAGGATACTGGCTTCAAAGTCTAAGCCTTTCAACCTTTAGCTGCAGAACCAATCTCTTCTTTCTCATGTTCCTGTTAACACTGGTCTGCATCCACAAAATTAGTGAGAACATACCCACCACTGGCAGGCCTGGAGCATGTCCCCCTCCCTTTCCTTCACTTGTTAGATGTGCCAGGGGTCATGGTCAGCGCCAAAAGAAATTGCTTGATAGCCACACTCATGATGCTGGCATGCATACTCCCCACAAGCAAATAGTAAAGGGCAGCCCTTGGCCACCAGCCAGCGATTGGCTGGTGGATGAGGTTTGATCAATGCAGCGCTGGATCAATAGCGAGCATGCAAGAAAGCAAGCAGCAAAATGATGTGGCAGGGAATGCCATTGGGAGGGCCTGGCAGATGCCAGCAGGAACTGGTTCAGAAGGGAGATGCAGCCCCACCCATTCTGCCACAAGCAAACTTTTGTTTTCCGAGTGGGTTTAATAACATATGTCGAAATGTCAGGTGGTTTGTAGCAGGGAACTGTGCTGGGGACACCAGTCACTTTAAAGTGAGATAGCCCAGACTAACTAGCAACAAAAGTCAAGTGCCAACAAGTTGCTGTTGAGCAGAACGGGTATTTTGATATAATGCCAGAAAGAGCATCTCTGTCCCTGAACAGAAAATGATGGGGACACAGAATTCAAAGAGATGCGAAATAAGCATGACAGCAACTAACAATAAAGACTACCAAACAAGTAAACAAATAAAACAATTAACAAATAATCATACATAATTCCACCCTTTGTTCTTAAACTTATCTGTACACAAAATAAGACTGCACTAAAAGATGTGCAATTTCTTATACTTCTGTGATATAAAGCTCTCTTACTCTCATCATATTGTGAGTGACTCCAGCCCTTCTCATTCACCCCTTTTCAGCCTGCTGTTGTTCAGCACACTGATGCTTGGCCTTAAATTAGAACATTATTTCTGATCAATCATGCCATCATAAAAGGTAAGAGCTTCTTATTTATTTACTGACTTATTTGGACTGTACTTAGGGACTCCACAAGAACTAAAATGCCCGATCTATAGCAAAAGGAGCTGTTTCCTCTCCATATGACATCACTACACATTTCATTGGATTCTAACGTCTGAAACACTTCTGTAAGGCTTGGCTTGGGCATAATGGTATGCTCCTTGCATTTGGTCTGCATTTAACTACAGAGAGGTATTACTGATTTTTACTTTATTTTAATGCAGAATATTTGGTAAAATCCATGGGGTCTGAGAGTTTCTTTTAAGCTAAAAAAAAACCCTCCAATAATTAAAGAAGCTTACAGAAAAACAGCAGAATATTTCTATTTATTTGCATACACAACATTTCAATCTAAAGAGGTTTTTATTTTTAATTTTAACTTTCCTTCATGTGCTCTGGCTTGCTTTACCTCACATGGGAGTAGCACAAAGCACAGGAAGTCCACGAGCCAGATAATCTGCAACTACAACCGCTTCATTCTGACACAGCTATGCAAAGCATCCCGCGCCCAGCCAGCTCTGCCTCTCCACCAGCTCACCATATCCACCCCGCATCTCTCTGCTGCCCTGCATGTGTACATGTAAATATTCCCATTGGTGTGATAAGCTGGCTTCATGCAGTGAATAAACTGAAAAATCATTCAGAGCAAAGGGGGAATTTTCTTTTTTATCTTCATAACAGAAATGCCAACTATGGGGACTCATTCTTTTTTTTTCCCCCACAATGGGTTTGATTTCCTAATGGTCTCTTTGGTAGAGTCTTAATTGCAGAGCAATGATTTGGGCAACATAGGAACCCATTCCACAGCACAAAAGGCAACAGACAAAGCAGCCAGAGGGAAGGTCGTGGTCCTCTGTGCCACATGAAGAGCTCAGTTCTGCTGGCAGCAGCAGCAGAAGGTTCAGAGAGCAGCAAGAACTCAGCAGTCAAGAAATCCACGTTATCAGAAATTCCCATCCAGCCAGGCGTGCAGCAGTGCCCAGTGCGGGGACACGGCCCTGGACAGCAGTCTCTAGTATCAGTGCTGAGGTCAGCAGCATTCCTGAAACAGCATCAGACAGGAGAAAGACCGCATGTTCACCTGGCAGTCTTCTTTCTGATCAGTACAAAGCCACATTCTGAAAGCCACCTGCTTCCAAACCGCCCACCCCTCCCCACAGCCCCACAACCCAGCCGAGTACTGCTACAGGGATTCTAGGTTGCTTCTCCTGTCTCTCAGAGGGAAGGGCACACACCAGTCACCCAGCCTGACCTCTGTAAGATGCCAACCCGTCTAACTCCTGTGTGCACACGGGTGACACAGGAGCACTCCAAGGCTGCAGGCTTGCTGCCCAAGCCACAGCAGCTGCCTTCAAGGAGCAGCAGAAGGCTGCGTGGAAGCAGGAAGAGGTACATCCTTAGTCGCTCCTGTTCTTTGTAGGCATGCAATGAGGGAAGGCACAGACTCTCGGCCTTCCTTTGGGACACGTGATGTCAGCACAAAGCCATAGCTCCTTCCCCAGCCCCGCCAGCACCTTAGCTCGTATGACCCAGCATCCTCCCAGCCACCTCCCAACAGCCCTCCCCTGCGCAGTCTGCCTTGTGCACAGCCCTGTGCCCTTTCCACTTGAAGAAAACCACGCTTCTCCCCTCTCAGCCCATTCTTTCAATCTTAACTCCCCCAAACTCGGCGTGGCTCTTTACCCCACCCTCAAGCAGCCCTCCTACACCCTCCAGACAGCCCCGCCTCAGCGCAGCTATTGATGCTGCACTGCCCGCGTTATGTAACGGCGCGACGCCGCCATTGGCCGCCGATGTCGGGCGGCTCGGGCGCTGAGGTGGGGCCGCGCATGCGCGCTGGTCGCTCCCCTCCTCCCTCCTCCTTCTCTCGGGCAGCGGCGGCGGCTGCGGCGGGGCCGCGCGGAGCTATCTCCTCCCGCTCGCCAGGGCCCCTAGGCCGTGCTCCCAGCCGGGTGAGGGGAGGGGAGCAGGGCGGGCGGGGAGTGGGGCTGGCCGGGGTACGGTGAGGCGGGCCGGCCGACCGACCGACCGACCGACCGGTCTCAAGGGGATGGGGGCGGCCCGGGCGCAGGCGCGGAGGCCTCCTCGCTGCAGGCCTCGGGTCCCGTGCCGGGTTCCGCGAGCGAGGGGAGCGGGCTGCAGCCGCGCCCGCAGCCTTCCCGCGCTCCTAAGCGCCCCGGCTGAGGGGAGTCGTGGGGCCGGCGCGGGCCGCGCTGCGATGCTGTGGGCAAGGCCCCGGGAAGGTTGGCCGCGGAGCTGGGCCCCGCGCTGCTGGCGGGGCAGCGGAAGCAGCTGCGGCGCCGCGCTCAGGGCACCGGAACCGCCCGCTCCGCTCCGGTTGCTGCAGGGAACGGCCCGCATGGGGCACCGAGCGCTGCGGTCCCGCTGCCCGCAACGCGTGCTCTCATTCCGCGGCGCATTGCTGTGCGTTCCTGGCCGCTCGTGCTGGTTTATTTCAAAACAGCGGGCCGGCGTGCTGCGCTCCGGGCGGGTGTGCCTGACGGGGAGAGCGGCGCTTGTCTGTGTTGTGCAGACAGATTGACGGCTGTGGATGGGTTCATCTTTTTATTTTTGTAAACGAACTTTAGGGTAGATTTTAGTTGCTTTCTTAGTATGCTGGTAGTTCGAGTAATCTTAATTTTCCAGTAATTAAGTATTCATTCCGTGTGTTCCAGTTTCATTAATGTAACTTGCAGCATTTAAATGCTGCTGGTTTTTTGGTTGCAGGCATCATAGGGAGGCTGACATGTTTGGGCACATTTTTCTTCTTTGTGTTTCCTTGTTTGTGTCTTAACTGAAAGCATCAGCTGTCCAATGAAGGCTACTGTGACCAAGCTGTTGCAATGTACGAGTTATGCTCGTACATGCTTTCAAGGGACCAACATACAAAGTAATACACAAATGCTTTATGGAAATCTGTCTGTCAGGAGCCCCTAGGTTTTGAAGGATTTCTATAATGCCAACAAAATGGAACCGAAATAAACTCCACGGTTCCTTTTAGTGCATGCAAAGCAATTGGCAGTACCTCTACTTTTTCTCTTTCTTTTTTTTGATGTGGTTGTGGTGTTCTTGTTGAGCCGAGCTGTACGTGAACGGGGTGAGGCCCCGGCTGAGATGTTTCAGAGTAACTGTAACATCTGCTGAAACTCCTGATAGTGAAACACAGGCTGGTATTTTCAGTTAACCTCCCACTGCACCTTGTGGAAGCTGTGAATGCCACGTGTATTTCTGTACACTTGTTAATAAAACTGGTGCTTTCTTGTGTTCAGACAGATTTGATTCTTCACGTAGAAGGATGATAGCTATGGATTTACTTGGACTTACGAATTTCTTTAGAGAAAGTGATTAGGAAAGACAAGGGAGCACTGAAGCTCCCTTCAGTGTGTGACTCTTCTCAAATGGACTGGGTAGTGGTGTTGTATACCATGGGAAAAAAAGGGACTGTGGCCTGGGTTTGCAGTGGTTGCGAGCTGTTTTGGGTCAGGACTGTCCTGCTCAGGGTTGAGCACTGTGATGCTTTTTGTCCAGGAACTCATGCAATACTAGTGAATTTCCAGATGCAGACGAGGTTTCAGAGAAGCTTCCATTTATAAGTGCTGGAAGGGCTTTCTGTGCTGGAGCTCAGTCTGCAGGAGGGTGAACAGCCTACTCAGTGGAATGCCTCTGTCCTTGTGGGAAGGACTGCATGGCAGACCAGCTGTGTCCATGCAGTGTGTTCTCCTGAGCAGCAGACGCAGTGCATAGAGGGGCGATAACCAGCCAGCCAACCTGTTGGGAGCAGTAGGCCTTAATAGCTGTCCTCAAAAAATCAGACTTCGGTAGCTGTCCTGTGCTTGTATAGTAGTAAGCCTTGCTTTTCTGTGAGCCCCACAACTGCGTTAGGCGTGGGACACGAGGGACTGTAGGAAAGATAATAGCTGGAAGTGGGCTGCTGCCTTACGTAACTGCATTCTGAATTCTGTTCTGTTGGTGAGCCTGAATCCTGCCTGGCGTCTGCTCTGGGGGTGGGCTGCGAACTGAGCTGGGTGTCCTTGTGGGCTGCGTGCAGGTGGAGCGCTCCTGCTGCCGAATATGCTGCTCTGCTTCTCTGTGGAATAAGGTTTTTGTACCTTGTTTCTGTTCCTGGTGGACCTTCTAATGGCAGGTGGCAGTGGGGTCAGCTTCCTTTGTGTTTCTGAGTCACGTAGAATAGTGGCTTCTGGTAGAGACAGCTTTATGTCCTTTCAAGAAGTATGTAGGCGAGCCTGTAAAGTCAGCTGAAAATTGCAAAGGGTGGCCACCTCTAAAAACAGCCTTTGATAAAGAAGGATGATGCATCATTCTCACCATTCCCGATTCCAAAGCAGATTACAAACAGGTACGCTAGAAGACAGCGATACAGCTTGGGGAATAGTGATAATTTCCTTGTCTTGAAACCTATTCCAAGTTCCAGAAATAAGAATTGAGCGTCTCCGTTAAACATCTTTCAAATTCATATGTGGAAGCTTTTTAAAGGAAGAAGCCTTAGAATGGACTAGAGAACTGCTGTGTCTCTCTAGAAAACTACTGAAACCACAGGGTCTTCACAAAATAAGGAGCTTGAACAGATGCCTGTTGTGTATGAATTATGGGAGCTGTGGGTCAGAGTGCAGGGGCAGAGCACGTGACTACTTATGTTCATAGTTAGGACTTCCGAGTCAGCTAGCAGCAGTCGTTCCTCACACTTGCAGACTAAATGTCTTCTTTCTGTTCGTAGATATGGCTCGTGGACAGCAGAAGATTCAGTCGCAGCAGAAAAATGCCAAAAAGCAAGCTGAGCAAAAAAAGAAGCAAGGACACGATCAGAAGGCTGCAGCCAAGGCTGCCTTGATATATACCTGCACTGTCTGTAGGGTAAGAAAAACTGAAGACAAAGTGTTATTGTACGCAAGTCTGTCTCTAATAATTGAGATATGAGAAATTGTGGGAGCCCATGTACTGATCTGTTTCAGGCAGTTTTCTTGCCTTTTGAATGGCAGGGATCGGTGGGCACTGTTAATATGCTGTCTGAAGTGTCAAAGGTTTGAGAATTCTTCCTGATCAACCTCCAGATAGGCCAGTTCCATCGTACAGAAAAGATCTTCCTGTCTTAACGTCCGTGGTCATCGATGTTAATGTAGAGAGGGAAAGGTGATATTACATGATGCCAGAAGCTTTAATGCAAGTTCCATATACACCAGCTTCTGTTAGAATAGATGTCTTAACAGGAAATCAGAAATTGGAGTGCTATTTGGGTTATGCTCCCCTTCTGGTTGTTTTTCCTGTGCGTGTGCCCATTTTGGAGCTGAAGGATTAATTGGCCATTTTCACTTAAATGGTCAGTTTTAGGATCGATTAGGATAGATTCCTCACTTTGAGGGTCTTCATGAGGGTTCCGAATTAGATTCACAAGTAAAATAAACCATGGGGGGATAACAGGTTTTGTAGTATCCTGTAGCTCTGGTACTGCATGTTAAGTTAAATGTCTCTCTTTAATCAGACACAAATGCCGGATCCCAAGACCTTCAAACAGCACTTTGAAAGCAAACATCCTAAGACTCCACTTCCTCCAGAACTGGCTGATGTTCAGGCGTAAAGATATCTACAGGTCATTACTTTTATCAGATAATCGTTTAAAAATTAAGGTATATTATCACTTGTTTGTTTTTTTTCCCCCGCTCACTTGGACTTGAAAGATGCTTTATTTTTTTTAATATAAAAATTAAGCGTATGTTAAATTTATGCTCCTGAGCTGTTGTTACGTGGTTGAAATGGTTGTCATTGCATGGAAGATCTTTTGAAAGGAGGTGTTAATATTATTTGAAACGGTCGTCCTGAGAGTTGTAGGAATACTTCATTCTTCAGTGGCTGCTTTGAAATGTTAGCTTCCACAGTTCTTGCTTGGAACAAAATGTTTATAATAAATGTGCCTGTTGTTGGAAACCATGTAATGAAAGCAGAACTGTTTAGCGTGTTTCTAACCATTCAGCCTTTTTTGTTCCTGAAGTTATGCCATTGAATGCAGATTTTTTCTCTGCATTCAAAGACAAAATTTAACCTCTATTTTCTCTTTAGAAGGCTTCTTAACAGCCGGTTGCTAGACTGTAACTGAAACAAGTTACAATTAAAGGCTGAAGTAAGGCGAGAAACAGAGTTGCGGTATTTCTTTCTCTCTAAAGTAAACAGCATTGTGTAACAGTTCAGCTTAACTGAGTTATTCTTATTTTTTATAGGTGAAATCATGGCACCTATTGACTCTTCTACTGTCAGACCTTACATAACAAACCTGCGGCTGCTTTTCTAAAACTGTTGATCAGCAAAAATGAAGGGGCTACAGAAACATTCATATTTTTATGCTGTTCCCTCTTGGGCTTCATGCAAAGACAATTGTGGAAATGTACAGTTGTGCCCTCTTTGGAAATCCTGAAAAATCAGTCCATACTTGTTATAAAAACAAAAAATTTTTTACAATTGTAATTATATTGATGTTCATATTGTGTAAAATAACTCATTTAATAAAGTAGTACTTTGATTTTACAATATCACAGATTAAATGCTTGTAGAAGTTCTGTTTTAACTTTCTGCATTACCTGCCTTATAAAACAATAAAAGACAAAGTGGAATCTTCCCCATCCTGCTAAAACACGAGCAGTATCATTCCACTGAAAGTAATGTACATTACAGTAAATTAATGCTAACGCAAGAGGGAAGCTGCTCAGATTGACTGCTCAGTGTGGTGCCTGCTTGAGCTCGGTCACTAATGTTCAAGTTACTGACTCAAGAGGCACTGCAAGCTCCCGAGAGGCTGCAATGGTATGGTGAGACTTTGTTCTGCGGTTTTGTCCTGTGTACTGGAGTCTATTACTGCAAGCCATTTCCAATGGGATTCCTGTACTGTGAGGGCTCGAGCTAGCTCCTTAGAGTCTTGCACTGGAAGACTCTGCTTAGCCTTGTGATCCTTAATAGTTGGTAGTCGGCCGAGGAAGCTGAGAGGTGATAAAGTTTAATGCTTTTGGGTATGCTGGCTTAAAAAATGCTCACAAATATTAGTTAAAAACAATTCTACTCTTAGTTGAAAATTTAATTTGAGAAGATTTCTGAAGTTACTTGAGCAGTCAGCCACAAGTGTTCACCCTCAAACGCATCTGGTTATTTTAGTAGCGGCTCTTCAAGAAACACGTAAAATAGCCAGCCATTAATAACCTTTCTTTGCAACGAGCCTAAAATAAGCCTGTTGGAAAAGAGCCAGAGTAACTGAAATGATATGGCTAGCTTAAGAAATCGCATGTGATTAAAGTTGCATTGACAAGAAAAAGCTTGGATAATAACTCTCCGGCCAAGAGCATTTGAGAAGCTAAACGTAATTAGCCCTTAAGTGTTCTGGGCTCAGTTCTAATCCCAGATGTATGGTGCAGAAGTGGTGGAAAAACATCTGATTTGTTCTGGAGGATCTACTGTACAAAAAAACCAGCCTATCTTTGGCATTTGGAGGGGGCTTATTTAAGAGCTTTCATTTAGAACTCACAGTAGGAAGCACCGCTAGAATTGCTGTGGTTTATTGGGGTTACAGGAGACGTAAGAGTTCTGGCAGTCCAAGTAACCCTTACTACACAGCAGGACTGTACATCTGACCCTCATGTGGCTTCCTAAAGTCTAGGACCATAGTCTCAAAGACTCATTCACTTAAAAGAATGCACTTGGTATTTTATTATATAAAATCAAAGCCTTTGTCTTTGTCCACTCATTTGCTTTTTAATGAACTACTTCTGTGAGACTAGCTTCCTGTCCTCTTTGCTGTGACAGTTTCTGTGTAAATACTTATTTTGACATGAAGTTTCTCTGTATTATAGTCACTCCAGGGTAACCTGAATACCACTTAACTTTTATAGATAATGTTGTTCTCCTCTGCGAGTAATCCACTACTGCACTTGTACACCTGACATCAGAATGTAACCCTTCATTTGGTTTTCTTTAATGTTGTCAATGAGTATATCCCGACAACCTGGTTCCCACAGAGTAAGAGATCTGTTGTATGGAGGAGAGGTACTTAAATGTTCTGATGCTGTAGTTTGTCTAAAATACGCTGAGTGCAAATGGATAAAGATGTTTCTTGCACTGATTGGTAATCAGTAACCTGGTTTTACTCTGGAAAATGTTCTGGGATGTATCCCTGTAGTTTGGTCTTGAGGTGAAGTATATGTTCTATTCTTTCAATTCAAATTGTGTAGCGTTAAATAAAAAGATTTTGTTTCATAAACACTCTCTCTCAATGAGCGCTGAAGAGCTGGAAAGCTGCATCAGTAGCAGGATGGCGAAGTTAGATTGTGTTTTCAGGACTGTACGATGCTCAATTAGAAAACACCTTATGAACTAACGGTTTTTGTGTAGCTTGTAGAAGGCAAGAGTGATCCTCGGGTCGTTAAGACCCCTCGTTACAGTAGCTGCAGTCTCAAATACAGGAACAAGTGAAATCTATGACTGAACTGTTTCAAAGGCTTTATGAGTGTAGTGGGGATGCTCTACTAAATGAGGGAATAGTTCTTATTTAGGATATCTGTGATACTCCTTTTACCTAAAAGGCCAGAGGAAGGACTGGGAGTCCTTCACCTCTTCTCGATCTGAAGGATGGCACCCTGTTATCTGGCTAAAGACACAGTTGTGCGTTGTAACGTGTCTGATGAAAGATAATAAAAATAAAATGTAAAATGTCATACTTTCTGCCTGCTTTCAAAAACAAGTATCACTGCACCTACAAAATAAATGTCTTAGCTGTGGACAGTGCTGGGCCTTGAAGCCATCTAAATTAAAAAGAAAGAAAAATCGGCATGGAAGGTTTCCCACGTTCCCATGAGAAAGATTCATCTTCGTGTAGTGACAGTTTTTAGGTGAAGTATTGTACTGGTACGGATATCAGCTGTCACGGGTGCTTGTGGAACAACGCTAAGGAATGATTGGAGATTTTCAAAAGCCTGCATCTCTTTTGGGAATCTCTGAATTGCATCTGAAATCAAATTTTAAGCAGGGCTTAAAATGTTTGTAAAAAATTCTGTCTGTTCCCAGAGAGCGTGTTAGCACGTCTAGTTGCAGTGAGGTATCTCAGGGTCTCGCAGTAATCAGTATCTGCAGTTCTGCAGTTTGCATTGCCCAGACTTAGGGAGGTAATGCAGAGGTACAGACGCTCAGATTTAGCCTCTCTAAGAGATTCAGGTTTCTTGCTGTCAAAATGCTGTGTGAAAAATTGGAAATAGAAGTGGAAGGCGGTTGCTTTGTATCCTTAAGGAAAGAGCTGGCTTTATGCAGTGCTCTTGGAACGTCCCTGGAGACTATCCCCTGTGGTTATTTGCTGCTAAGCTGAAAACACTTCAGCTCAAGTAAAGCTAATGACCAGGGGCTGTTTGCAAACCATGTAGTAATGAAGGAATTTGTAGCATTTCTGTAAACTGTATTGAAGTATTTTCCTATCTTGATAAAATAAGGTAATGGATGGAATTTCTTTTATCATCAGGCACTGATAGGCTTGAGATCTATTTTGTTTCCCTTTTGTTTCACAGAAGAAAGTGGAGGGGTGTCTGGCTTTCCTAAAAGGATAGTCTTCCTGAAGGCTGACCAGTGAGGTCAATCAGAATTCACAAAGTAAAGGCCAGCTTGTACTTCTGCTCAGCCCTGTTCTGCTGTATGTAATACTGGAGCCTTGATTTTTACCTGTTTAGAGTCTGGCAGGTTTTGCAGTGGACTTTGAATTCAGCCTCAAAAATCAGCTTTGAATGTGTATACAGTGTGTGATTTTCCATAGAGCCATCAGCGATGCTGCTGTAGTCCAGACAGTGGAAAGGGGTGAAGTTCTGTCTAGAATTTTGCTATTTTTTGAAAATTATTTGGAAATTATTAATGCATTCTCTGCTGTCTTTTTTTCACATGGTTGAGGTACAGTAGATACAACGTGTGGGAGCTGTGTTATCAGGGTAGTTTTCAAAGGTAGAATAGGTTGGATATGTATTTTCTACAAAGGGGTTTCTGGGAAAGGAGGAAGCAGCATTTGTCCCAACATCATTATCCATTCAAGCAGGCTCAAGTTTCAGGAAATACAGCACAGCTGTCCTCTGAAAAATACTGTCCATAGCATGTATGAAGATCAGTACAGCACTGATGGCATGGTGAAAATATTTGTGTGTTCCCTGTGCTTAGCTGTAACTAAACTACAAACGATGCAAATGTAAGTAAGTATAAGTCAATGTAGGAGATATTTCAGAGAAGTGAGGGCTAAGGGAAATCTCAGAAAGCTACATAGTCCATCTCCTTGCTCTGAGATTGGGTCAGTTCTGCCAACACTGGAACAATTCCTTTTCTTTCTTGTTCTTTAACTCTTCCAATGAAAGGGATCCCGTGGCTGTGTAAGCAGTGTGTACCACTGTTGGGCCCCATGACTGGAGGCTCTTGCAGTAAAATTTTATCCCTGCTAGTTTGGTGAATTACTTACTGGCACTGGCAATAGATGTGACGAAGTGTCCTCATTTGAACACCACTGTTATGTCCTTATAGTCTTATCAGTAAACCCAGGTGATTCATGCTCTTCATAGTACATCTTCTAAGTCTGGAGACCGTGCTCTCTGGGTCCTTCAGTCTGACCATGTTAACTCATGTTGTCCAGAATGTGACCCAAAGTGTTGACAGAGGCCAGCGCAGTGTAGAACTGGGACTTATAGACCCAGTAGATCAGTTCTATCAACACACTGGAACTGTATTTGCCTTCTTCCAAGAGCATCACACTGGGGCCACCCTAATAATTTCCACTTTGTGTCTATGTGTTTAATGCATACTTACCTGTCTTTAGTGGGTCTCAGACAAATCTACCAAGACAGCAGCATCCCAGTCCTGTATCCTGTACTGCTTGTAGCTCATCTAAGTACGGTTTCACTAGGAGATCTTGCGGAGGTCCTCTTTCACTCTGCACTCTGAATTGTGTGTGGACATGTAGAATGGATAGATCCTACACAAAGCCCTTCAGTTTCCTGCTTGAGTATCTTCCCAGGCTCCCAGCAAGCCTTGGTACTGACTGTCCAAGAGCACGGGGGGTCGGTATGGATCAGAGCTTACTGCTTCACATGTGAGAACTTCACCCAATGACCATGTCAGAAGCCGTGCATCCATAGCACCAGGCCTGTTTTCACGTGAGATGGATGTCAGCAAGGTACGGCATACGTTGCTCCTGACAAATCTGGGTTGGCAGACTCTTGCCTACTTCTGTTGACTGTCAGAGTTCCTTGTTTCTTCTTATATCCCTTGTGTTTATCCTTCTGCTATCTTTCTCTGTGCTCTGTGTTCTCAGAGAGGAACATGAATGGTCCATGCTCATGTGGGTCACAGCTGGAGTATTGTATGTCAGGTGAATCACCTATTGCCAACATGAATACCATCTAAATCCTCTAAATACTTTAAGCCACTCTTTCCATTTCTTAGCATGCTTTGTTTAGTTAGCTTTTGTGTGTGTGTGGACTTAAGTCAAAAATGCTCTTTATTACTTATTAGTAAAGCTTATCTTTCATTTTCTTCCCTTCCCTATCAAATGATGTACCTTATCTTAACTTTATCTGGATATTTATAGACTATTTGTAGCTGCCTTTTATAACCTTGGCTGTTTTTTTTCACTCTGACGATGAAGCTCTTTGCCAGCCATTGAGCTGCCTCCATTCACATTACCCGTCTGCCTGTTGGAATGCACAGAGACTGTAGAACACCCAGGTCTTTCAAAGCACTTCTCAGTACCTCTTGGCCTTTTGTGTACTGGTAATGGGGCAAAACCCAAACCTTCTTTGTGTCCCACCTGGTGCTTGCAAAATTAAAGTATGCCTGGAGAAGAAATGCACGTTAATTACACTTCATATTCTCAGGCCTACCAGACGGGCCTTAACTCTTAGCTTCTGCCTTTTGTGCCTTCAAGTTCAAGGAGCCATACCTGCTAATCATTTTGACTCTCTTTTGATACACGTATTTTCTTTAGTTGTAAACAGTCACTGCCTATTTTGCAATAAAATGGTGCTTTATTTTGAAATATTGTGGATCTTTTGAAGAGTGAAAAATGAGTGGTTCTTTCCAAAATGAAAGAGTGACTGAAGATTGATGTCTTCTCACAAGAACAGTTTAAAGTGTTTGTTTATGTTCTGCTGGTATGGGAGTTCTTCTCACAGTCATAACTGTCTGTTACAGTAATGCTTAACACAATGGCTCTTCCTGATTTTGAAAGCCATGCAGTTCAGATTTTGTGCCATAGGATTCTCATGGTACAGGAACTGACCGGAATAACTGCCTGTGCGATAGAACACGGGAACCTCTACACAGGAAGTGGAGGGAACCCAGGAGGTGGAGGGAACACCTCCCTCCACACAGGAACAGACTGAAAAAATCATTTAAATTTGTGACTGGGTTCTGCTTGCTGGTTTTTATTTTGAATTTAGACAGTAAGTTTAGATTAAGATGTACAAAAACTGCTTAACACTTCTGAAATACGTTTTCCAAAAGGTGTGTGCTGCTGTGGTTGGCTCGTACCAAATCAGTGCTAAAAGGTAACATTTCTCTTGAGGGCTAAGAAATACTGCTATTCAGGACCATGTTAAGAAATGGTACACAGCTGCTTGATGCTGCTGCAATAAATCACTCAAAGAATTTGCTATTATGCATCTGAAAGAATGTGACACTGTTTGGTTCATAACTTTGCCACTTACTAATGAGGAAAACTTTCCAGCTTTTAGGCTGCTCTCTAAGTGGACAAAGCACGCCTATGTTTTCCTCAAGTACAAATTTAATTCTGTGTGCTGAAGTTGGTAGGAACCTAGTTTTGTTATTTGATAGACATTCATAAGCATGTGCAGAAGCCGACTAACTTGATCCCTTACTGGGGTCAGTTTCACGGACCTCCTGACCAACACGGATACATGGTTGTGTGCATAGGAGATGCACCAGGCTAATGTGGGGATCACATACAGTGCAAGTGCTGGGTACGACAGGCTTCATACACCGTAATTCCTAAAACCATAAGATGTTTTCAGACTGCAGTCACTCAGCCCTCAAAATTTCGTCTGCTCTGCCCTGCTGTTTTATCATAAGCCCTTTCGTTGGAGAGGCGGTGTGGGCAATGTGACTGTGCAGACCTCACAGATGCTGGTGCCCCATGGACAGAGATTTGGAAACTGCTGTCTGAGGCACTTGCAAAATTAATTGTCTCTTTCGCCTGCTGTGTGGCTCCGGGCATTTTCTCAGGGCTCAAACATCTTTGTGCCACTCCTCCCATTTCCCAGCTGGGGTGAGTGAATGGGGAGGAGTGCAATCGTGTCACAATGAAACTGTCCAGCATGAAGCTACTGACTGCTAATGGGGGTTTGATTGCGATGCCTATTTTTAGCTGGTGGTGGCCTGACTTCACCTTTCACTGCTGTGATGGGGTAAATGCAACCTGACATTTGCAGACATGCTTTCCTCTTGAAATGAGGCTCACACAATTACACCAGAGTCATGTCCTGCTTTCCCTAGACCCTGACTTTTAAGCCCATTGGCTGAATACAGCCAAATCTCGCAAGAAGGGAGGTACTGTAAAGGCAACTCTGTGCTGTGAGCTTTGTGAGAACAGGCAGATGGATAGAGGAAATGCTCTCTATGTCATTACTGGAGAGAGCGGTGGGTTAGAGCTGCACAGTAACCTCCCACAATGCTGGGCACCAAACACTTGAGAAACACCAAAACCACAAGGAATATTTCCACCAGTGCTTGCATTTCTTGAGTTGGGAAAGAGAACACAGGTTTGTGCACCTGGTTCCAAGTGCCTGCACCAAATGTGCTCAGTGTCAGAGCTTTGGCCTCCCTCTTCTGCTGTTGGCTGCCCTGCCATCACCTTTGACCCAAATAGGGTATTTGCTGGCATTTCCATGGGACGGCTCAAGCTGACAGTCCAACAGAAAATGATCCCATTGACTTTGCTGGGCAAGCGAGATAAGTCAGCCCTGGGCAGAGCCTGCCAAGTCCTGGTGCAGGGGAAGCAGGGTGAGCTTGGCTGGTAGTGTGAGATAGGAGATGAAGAACCTGTCCTCTTCACACTGGCATGTGAACTGTGGCTGAGGGGTCCCAGATATTATGCTGAATGTCCCTTCAATGTATTGTATCTTGAGCTACTTGAGCTTTGACTGCTTCCCAGGGAGTCTGTATTTCTGTACAAGATCAGCAAATAAAACCAGCTTTTCCTTGATAGCTGCTTTGTGTGAGGGGAGGAGCAGAAGGAGAGGTTGGATCTCAGTGAGGCTGCAAGAGCAATTCACTCTGCGTTTGCTTACATGGGGTGTTTGAACACTTGAGGCTGGCTCAGAATTGATTGATTGTTAATGATGGTCAAGGTCCATTTAAAGGCAATAAACTAACAAAGTCTGGAAGAGATTGTGCTTTATATGGCACCTGCAGCAGATATTCAGCAATCACTGACACATCATTCCCCTAGCTAATGTGGTAATGAATGTGCCAAATCCTTGATTGATTCCTTTTCCTTTTCCATCCCTCCTTGTTGTGAGTTTGCCTACACCAGACCTCCACACGCTGTGCTGACACCCAGGTACTCATCTATCCTCATACTCTTGAGCAGACTTATTTAGAATTGGTGTCTCAGGAAGGGAAAAAGCTGGACGGAAATTTAAACAAAGCTGATGCTGAGACTTCATTGTCAGCAGGGATGTTTATGAACTGCCTTTGACCAGAATTTGACTTCAGCAGGTCAGATACTGGAGAGCTGGCAGGGAGAGAAAGGAAGTCCTTCCATTTCCAGGGAGCTCCAAGGGAGGAAACGAGCAGAAAAACTTGGTGAAGCAGTCACTGCTCAAGAGGAGACTAGAACAGACGAATTGGAACAGCAAAGAGTACCATCAAAAAATGAAGGTGAGCCATGAACCCAACAGCCAAAAAGAGTGCCGCATCCCAGAATTTCTTTACAAATGGCAGTGATTCTCAAGCAGCCACCAATCCTTACCAACAACTCATTGGCTTAATTGCTAAAACTGATCATGACAAAATACTGAAATGTCATTCTGAGGGTTAGCATCCAGCTTCTTAAAACAAATAAAACTATTAATGTGCTCCTGGAGAGTGAATGCTGGTGGTTTCTTCTTCATCCTCGTTTCCATCTTTCCAGCCAGTTCTCTAGGAGAGCTGTACAAGTCTTTCCTCTTCAAAAGCATGACCCAGCTACTGTTTTTGCTCCCAGTAAATCCTCTATCTACCTCTTAGCTGTGGAATAAATTGCGGTCTTGCTCTCTTCCATTGCTATTTGCATGTCTAGCCCTGCTAGTATGTAACATCATCAGCTCCTGGGCCAAGGCTCACCACACCACGCTCACCCCAGGTGAACCCTGCCCCGCTGGCACCCTGCAGGTCTGCCTTGCTGAATTTCCAGCACCTCCTGCCCAACCTGTTTGCTTTTCCCTTTTCCTTGGGCTTCAACTCATTTAGCTTTCATTTAATGTCCTTCTGTCTAGGAAAAAGCAAGTCTCTGATCTGCCTTCCTCCTCCTTGGCATGGTGCAAATGAGGACACATCTGTATGAGAGACCATGTACCCAGCAAATAGCCAACAAGCTGGGGAGCAGTGCTGTCCAGGTCACCCCTGGGCTTTGTCCATCAGGGCAAGAAGCTCATCTCTGTTTTGCAGCCCTCACCCTTGCCTTTTGAGGCAGCACTCAGCAGCCTCTCATTTATTTAATGCACTGTGCTCCTCTATACCTGTCATTGTAATAGGAGAGCTTTCCAAAGGTGTTGCTTGCATTTACGTTCTGCTTTCTCCTTTGTTTTCCAAAGTACTTTTTGTGCATGAACAGCTGGGTGCTACACTTGCTCAACTTGTTTGTGGCTCTGCATAACCACAATTCACATATTCTTTGTTATGGGGCCATGAGTAGTCAGCAGTGCAGGCTAGGTGCTGATTCAGCTCAGCCAGAGCAGGATGAGCCCCAAACACAGAGCTTCCTCTGCAGGTGGCATCTCTTCCTGTACAGATCCTTTCTCTTAAAAAAAAATGTCAAGCTGCTCATGATCACAATTCATAAAGCAATGTCCCTCAGGCTCTTGCCATTTGGGCAGAGCTACAGGGATACTCCTCCATGAGGCTCTCAGGGTATTCCCCTTCTATGCTGATGTACATTAGCCCAACAATAACCGATTGAGTCATTAAAACACCCACCAAAATCGGAACACAAAGCTTCCTGTTTCAATCTACATTAAGCCAATTCACCAGAGTGGCACAATTAAAATCTTTGGGCCAAATCCTCCTTGTTCTCTTCATGTAAGCAACTCTTTTGAGAGTAAAGGGATGAGTGATAGCAGTATTTAGGCTGTACATTAATAATGTATGTCCTTCGGCTGGCAGGGAAGGGGCTGGCAGAACAAATGGAAGCACCCTGGGGTAAGAGGAAGAAAGCTTCAGCTCCGTGCTACCAACTTCACAGGCATTAAAGTACCTTTTGTTCCGCTATTTAAGTACGGAGATTTGGGGTTTAATACCGTCTCCTTCCATTTGCTCCTCGTGGCAAAGATGAAACTGTCCGCTTCATGTCCGCTTCATGGCTTTGCTTTTCCTTGGTCTGGATGTGCTGCCTTGCTCGCTCTGTGTTTATTGTTTTTACGCGAGGAATTCTAGACAGATGTTATCCAGTGAATTCAATAATACACGAGTTCCAGCAGCAAATTACCTCAGATACTGCACAGTGTAATAACACTGCACTTGTAGCATCCTTCCAGCCATTTGGTAGTGATTGCTGTAGTTAAAACAAATTCATAATGTTCTCGTCTAGCTTCTTCCAAGCACTCCTCGCTGTTCATTACAGGGCTGTTTCTCTGGATGGTTTTTGTAATCTTATCATACCTGGTGCTTTTTGTGTCTCCAGAATGAAGCCAGAAACTCCTGTGTTAGTGCTGAAGGTTGTCACAGGCAGGTGAGTCATCTGCTCACCTCCACTTGTCAAAGTAAGGCTCAGACAGGAGCCAAGAGCTGCTAACTGTGATCAGCGCCTGGCCAGTCCCTTGGTCTCCAGCACCTGATAGTGGTTACCGCACTAAAACACAGCAGATGTGGGGGTCTCCATCTCTGCACAAGCCCTAGGCAATGCTAAGGGACTCCACCAAGGTCCTTTGGCTCCCTCCAGGTCCTTTGGCCTCCTCCAGATGTGGCAGAGGACAGGGAATGGCTGAGATAGAGGAAAGAAGGTGACAATGGATGAGGAAAGGAGTGATGGCTTTACTTAACTGACGCCTTGTCGGATGCACTTCATTTCTAAAAGCAGTGCTGCTGAACAGGGGAGCTCCTGGGTGCTGTGGGGCCACGGGGAGGCAGTGCCTGGCCCCACACAGTGGCACAGGGCTGGGGACATCCCATGGCTGTGTCTGGGGAAGGCGGAGGCTGCGCTTGTGGCTGATTTACTAGCTGGCACAGCTGGTTTAATTTGTTCCTGCTGTAATGTTTGCTTCCAGTGATGCTGGATGCATTACACTCTTGAAAGATTAATTTTCAGGGTACCAAGAGCTTTCTGCTCTTACTACTAACCAAATCCAACTCAGCAGAGTCACTTTTCTGGACCTTACCACTCTAAGATTTGGCCAGATTCCTCAAATGTCACAGCACTGCAGTGAGTAGCATTATGCTGACATTCTGGCCTCCTTCCCTGTGCTTCCTTTTTCCTCAGCTCCCTCCCTTGCTGGGAAAGCCCTCATCGTCCCATTCCCTCTGGGCTATCTCACCTTTCTGCCCACAGTCTTCTCAGGACCAACTCTTCCTCTCTCCCTCACGCACCCCTTGTGCCAGGGATGCTCCTGAGCTGCCCCAGCACCCTCCTGCACAGGGCTGCCTGCTTCCCTTTCTCTCTGTGCCTCAGGTGCCCAGGAAATCCCCCTTGATGAAATGTGTGCCCCAAACCCTCCTCCTCTTCCTTCTGAAAACCACTGGGGTTAGCCTTGGCCCATGGTGCCACACAGCACTTCCTGCAGCAGCAGCAGCCCTGAGCAGTGCAGCTCTGCACTGCAGAAGGGAAGCAAGGAAAGGCTCTGCTGAGCCAGAACAGTGAGAGGAGCCTGCACAGGAAAAGTGATTCAGCTGCATGCAGCTCCCTGCCATTACCCCATAAAGTATGGCTGGGTACCGGAGTTCATGTCTACCTCTGTGAAAAGTGCCACAGGCATTTTATGGAAATTTCCCATCATGAAGACACCAAGAAAGCTCCACTGAGATACTACAAGGGATGCAAAGGTGACTTTGAAGCCAGCAGAGCATAACCGAGCGTTATTTCCTGGCTTTCCAGCTTGATGAGCCATCCCCAGGAAGAAGTGGCTCAAAATGTCACAGGACAGACATGAACCCACTGCACTGCTCCTGTGTGGGGTTTGGTGGCTCTCCTCAGCTCCAGCTGTAAGCACAAAGAGGTTTATTTGGGTTTGCATTACTGCTGCTGAGCAAGGAGGCTACCAGTGGAACTGGGATTCCTCAAAATTCACCCCCAGAAGCACCAGGACACTTTACTCCTGGCTGCCCTGCCCAGGTGACAGCCCCTGTGGCTGCTGGGGATGTGGGCTGGGGTGCTTTGTGAGGGCAGTGCACAGGGGCATCACACTCTGACAAAAAATACAGCGGCTCCCCAGAGGGCTGCTGGGCTGCAGCATCCGCACCAGGCAGCCACACGTACGCTTGTTGCTGCAAATGTCACCATAGAAACTCCTTCTCCAGGGCTGGAGATGCACACACTGCGCTGGGCTGCGTTCCCACCTCCAGCACACACCTCCCCAGGCCTCTCTGGTGTTTGGTGGGGCAGGATTGTTTGGCAGGGAATTATTTAGCCTAATGCAGCCCCTTGCATATCTGAAATTGTCTAGAATTTAAAATGCTAAATCAACAGAATCATTTTAGAAGTGCAAATGCTGTAGTTATGTAGGGAGGCGTAGGATAAGAGTCTGCCTGCTGCAGTGTTTCCAGGCTGCAGTTATCACAGAGCCACGGAATGGTTTGGGTTGGAAGGGACCTTAAACCCATCCAGTTCCAATCCCTCGCCATAGGCAGGGACACCACCCACCACATCAGGCTGTCCAGTGCCCATCCAACCTGGCCTTAACGCCTCCAGGGATGGGGCACCCACAGCTCCTCTGGGCAGCCTGGGCCTCACCGCCCTCTGAGTGAAGAATTTCTTCCATATAGCCAATCTAAATCTTACTCTTTCAGTTTACAACTGCTGCCCCTGATCTTGTCACTAGAGATACTGGTAAAAAGTCTTCCTGCACCTTTCTCATACGCTCCCTTCACATACTAGAAGGCCACAATGAGGTCTCCCCAGAGCCTTCTCTTCTCTAGGCTGAACATCCCAAGCTCCCTCAGCCTTTCTTCACAGAAGAGATGCTCCAGCCCTCTGATCATCTCAGTGGCTTCCTCTGGACCCACACCAGCAGCTCCATGTCTTTCTTGTGTTGGGGGCCCAGGTCTGGTTGCAGTACTGCAGGTGGGCCCTCAGAAGGGCAGAGCAGAGGGGAGAACTGGCACTTGCATGGCTGAATTCCCAGATGGTCCTTGGGCAATGTGGTGTCCCACACTTCCAGGATGGCCCCAGTTGCAAAAGTCAGTGTGATCAAAGTGCCTTGACTTCTGAGTGACCCAACCAACAGGCAAGAGAATATGTAAAGTGAAGGAAGACAGGTAGAAGTGAACACACATGCCATGTGGAGAAGGAAAGAACGGAGCCTGTATGGCAGTACTCATGTCAGCACCACGCTCTCATCCTAGGCTGCAGTTGCATGACAGCTTTAACACGGCTGTCACATGACAGCCCTGAAGTGACCCTTTAATTCTGCCTCCCTCTGTTTAATTACTTTTCTTTATCTCTGGATCATATCAGCTCTGAGGCCTTCACTTCCATGCCCTGTTCCTCCAGTGCCATCTCTGCCTGCCCCCCAGTGCTGGCAGCCCCTCCCCATGGGAGTGCTCAGTTAAAATACAGCAATAAATCATCTAGCAATGAGCCTGGGCCTCGCTCCAGTGCCCGCTGTAGGTCACAAGCTTGGCATCTGGCACAGCTAGCATCCCTTGTGCTCACCGTGTCCCTGTGACCCTGCCAGCATGGGGCAGGGTGCTGGATGGGGCTGTTTCTATTTTGGTTCCTCACCATTCTCTTGTTTTCAGCTTTTCCTCTGATCAGTATGGACCTACGGAGCATAAATTCAGCCTGACTGGGCCTCATCCTCCTCTGCCATAGGTCACAGACCGCAAGGCTTCCCAGGCTGTCCCCTGGGATGTCTGAGCATGAGCATCTGCATTCTGAATTCTGAATTCTATGATTCTATCCTCTTCTATTTATCTGCACCCCCAGCAGAGGCTGCACCTGGTCCCTGGCCTTCCCGCAGGGCCCTGCTGGGGCCAGCCCTGGCAGAGCGGCTGCGGGGGATCAGCCACCCCTCTTGATGAGCCACATGGATGTTGGCATCACTGCACATAGCTTGTGTTGCAAATAGAAGTATCTGTGCACCTAGCTTCCCTCTCATCGGGTACTAATGAGGTTTCTGTATGTAGCCACGGTGCCTTGCGTGGCAGATGGTGCTGGGTTAGATTTGCATTATTCCTGTTCTGTTGATTTGTCTCTCAAATGTGCAAACTCATGTGCTGCCTGGCTGCTCTTGCTGTAGGGACCCCACACGGACACTTTCAAAACATACCTCCCTGGCTGTTGTCTGGGGGCTGCAACTTTGTCTGAAATTCAGGGCGAGACCTTCTGCTAGTCCTGAAAATCAATATTCAGCCCAAGCGCTCCCTGACCAATGAGGCAATTGGAACATATTGATTTTCATTTCTGACTAAATGGAATAGGCTTCTGTTGTACCTCGTAATTCCTTGTCTGGAGACCAGTGCCAAGGTTGGGATGCCAGCTGTGGACCAGCAGTGGGACTGGGACAAGCAAAGGGCACGGGTAGAGCACAGAGCTGTGGGTCCTACAGAAATGCATCACGATCCCTTGGTTTTGGGTTTGTTGCAGGGGATCATGGTATGTTTCTGTAGCAGCTTTGGTTTTGTGTTCTACTTGTGCCCTAGGGAATTCTGACTTGCCTTTCTCTGTTGCCATTAAATGGAAGGAATAATCATCCTTTAGCAGCCTGCTCTAGTGTATTCCCTCAATGACAATCTCAATGTCATCACAGGAAGGAAATCAACTTTTTACATGGGTAAATAGAGATAGAACAAGGGGAAATGGCTTTAAATTGAAGGAGGGGACATTTAGATTGAGTGTCAGGGGGGAATTTTTCACAGAGAGTGTGGTGAGGCCCCGGCACAGGCTGCCCACAGCAGCTGTGGATGCCCCATCCCCAGAGGTGTTCAAGGCCAGATTGGATGAGGCCCTGGGCAGCCTGATGCAGTGCTTGATCTAGTGGTTGGTAGCCCTGCCCACTGCAGCGGGTTGCATCTAGATGTTCCCTGAGGTCCTTTCCTACCCAAGCCATCCTATGATTCTATTATCTTTCTTTGCTCCCCCAAGAGAAAACACTCAGCACACGTGACAAGGGCAAACCATACATGGTGGCACTGCCACCACACCTCACTCTGCTTCATCCCCAGGCACCCTGGCACTTCAACCCATGTGCAGGACCCCGTCTGACAGCCCATGAGGAGCTTGCTGGGGGCTGTGCTTGCAAGTCAAGGAACAACATGATGGTGCAACCCGGTCCTGTCAGAGCAGGAAACACCACGTGCATGCTGCGAGTAGGCCATGTCTGCTCATCATCAGCAGGCCAGACCTATCAGAGGGACATGAGGATGTGCCCTACATGCAGTCTGCAAGATCTAGTTACCTTCTGGACCAGCTTGAATCAAAATGGAGTGACCAGAAACCACTTAAAACATTAAAAAAAGGGAGGGGAAAGGTTCCCAAAAAAGGACTTGTAGGGTTTTCCTGGTCATGGAGGGGAGAGGAGATGGCACCTGTATTCTGCATCATTGATGTCCTGCAGCCACACAGGTCCTTCTGCTCCCTATGGATTGTCATCAAGGAGTCTGAAAAAACTGTGGAAACCACTAAAATGAAGACTTCTTGCTCCAGCCATGGCCATGGATCTGATACTGGCTCCTGTCTCTCCCGAAATGCTGGATGACCCTTGGGCTTCTCCCAGGATAGGAAAGGAAAGCATCACTCTGTGCCCTTAGAATCATAGAATCATTTAGTTTGGAAAAGACCATTAAGATCATCTAGTCCAACAATGAGCCCATCCCCACCATGCCCACTAGCCCACGTCCCTCAGTGCCACATCTGCATGTCTCTTGACCATTGGAGAGGGATGGTGGCTCCACATCACATCCCTGGGCAGCCTGTTCCAGTACCTCATCACTCTTTCTGAGAATAAATTTTTCCTAACATCCAGCTTGAACCTCTCACGATGCAACATAATGCATTACCTCTTGTCCTACTGTCCTTCCAGTGCTGGGAGTTGTCCTGAAGTCAGCCATCCACAGCCTCGGCACTCTTGTTGATGCTGATGGGTTTCACCACCCTGCCCATGGATCCGGGACAACATTTCCTCTGAGGCCATCAGACATCATTTCCTCTGAGGCCATCAGTCCCTGCCCCAGCAAAGTTGCAGCAGGGCCTATCTTATGCCCTGTCCCTGACTCCCGGAGGGACCTCAGACCTATGCTGTCCCTTGTTTCCCACCCTGTCCCTGTCTCCATCCTTTTTGCTCTCTGGCAGGCCCAGGTCCTGGTTCACTGCTTGATTCATCACACCCTTCTGTTACAGCCCTTGCTTTGTTGCTGCTGCTGCTGCTGACTTGGAGAAGGGTGTTATCAGCCTTGCAACCCTCATCTAACCAAGCTGTCCCAGAGCTACCGCATACTGCAATTAATTAATTAGTGCTTGAGTAGTGGCAACACTCACAGGCATCAGTCTTGTAAATAGTGCATAAAAATAGCATTTTTCCAGTCTAGCAACCAATGAGGATATTTGAACTCTAACTCCTATTTTTTCAGGGCCTATTGAAACTGTAGTGTAAATTGATGGGTGCCCTTCAGGACTTGGGAACCACTACAGAAGGGTCCTTTTCTGAAAACTTTTGTTGGAAGCACATACTTATCCTTCCCTTAGACTCTCCTTTGTTTTCAGCTTGAATATTGATGGGTAAAGGTGTGATAGATTGTGAGCTTTGGGTGCTATTCAAGCAGGCTCAGTACGACATGCAAGATATAGGTGCTGACTGCAGGAAGAGCTGAGCACCTTCCACATGCTGTAAGCGGACTGTCCCTCACCACTCATTTCCCTGCCTGTGACCCCCTGGTGGTGATGTGCCTTGTACAGACATCAACCATGCTGCCAGCACTCAGCCCGCCTCTCTGCTGAGGTGGCAGCTGTTCTGCAGGCCACACGAGACACCACGCTCCCTGCAGAGCATCATTACCCCAAGACACTGGTGGTTGTGCTAGGTTTGAAGTGGAGACCCAAACACCCCAGGCTAAGGGTCACCATGAATCTCCTCAGCTTTCCCTCCCCTCCCTTCCCCTCCCCTCCCCCCCTCCTCCTTCCACCTCTTTTGAAAGCCTCATTTTGGCTCCTGGCACAGCAGCTCACAGTCATTTCAGGATAAACATCTATGTGTTATCGTTCACTCCAGGCGGCTCACTCTGAGAGGGAGGACAAACTTCTCCTGCATCAAGAGAGACTCTGATGCTTGAGTCACGTGCCTTGAAAGCCAACTCTTCTTCTGTGAGAAGGACTCAAAAGTCATCTGAGACTGCTTGACTTGGATTGCTTAAGTCACCACCACTTTAAAAACAAGTAGATGTGCCCATTTAAAAGGAAAGTTTTCCTAAATATATATTTTTTAAAAGCAAGCTGTAGCTGGAATAAAGCAAGGTACAGATGCTTCAGAGCTCTAGAAAATCTCCATGGACACTGTGTATGTATTATACCCATGTCCCTAAGATTATTAGCAGTTTTTCAGGCTGAGCAGCAAGATAAGAGACAATCTTGATGGAGTGTTGTGAACTGCAGATGGACATCAAGGAAAATCTCCATGGGCATCCTGCATCCAGCAGCCTCTGCCTTCTGCCTGATAGCCAGCCCCTTCCTTCTCTCTATAGGACATGGAATTTAATTGCTGTCCATCTAAGCTGAGTGAAGGCAGCCTGTACAAGTGCTGGCTTCAGCCTCTGCAGAGCCAGCAACACACACTGCTGCATGCAGATATGAACCAAAGGCAGAAGCCCTTACCCCGGCTTTGATCCCAGCAGGAATTTTGCCAAGCACCTCCTGAAACCTTCACTGCTTGCACCCAGTAAAGTTCTGCAAGTAATTCACATCAGGATGAAGCTAAACTGAAAAACAGGTAAAACTCAGCGGTTGAGACTGAAGAGAAAATGGAACTGGGGAGGGAAATGCAAAAGAGAACAGACAGCAGTAAGTACAGGCAGATGTTGTCATGATGAATCCCACATGGCTGTAACAAAGTGGTCCTGAGGTTGTTGTGTTTGTGCTTTAACAGCCCGAGGAGATCTGGATGAGGGCTGTGTTCTCCCCACCCCACCTGGGGACACAGATAAAATTTCTTCTCATTCAAACAATGATAAATAACTTCATCCCAGTCTGAGTATGGAAAACTGCATCTCTCCCTGTGCCAGGATGAGGATAGCACAGTTTGTTACACAATCCCTGGCAACTGAGCCAGACACTCCAGGAATTAAACTTGCCAGTGTCCTGGAAAACTAGATTGTAGGGAGCTCACACCCAGTCCTGAGAAACTTGCACAGGACTCCAGGCTGTGACTTTCATGTTTAGTTCTGCTGTTTCCAGGACTGCTGCTGCATGTAGATTACTTGTGCTTGAGAATGGCCACCATCCAGCAAGTCCAGGGCACCATGAGTGGGGAGGCAGGCCATTAAAGTGAGGTTGCTAATTACAGCTGGGGGTTAAAGCCATGCCTCCAACACACTTGTTTTAAACAGCCACTGAGTGCAGAAGTTACAGCTCTGAGTATTAGAGGTCCACGAAGTCATAAGCATCTCCTGCAGGAATGACTGTGCTGTTCAGAAGAGGTGATGTTTTCATACAGAGGGTGGTGACGCACTGGAACAGGTTGCCCAAGAAGGTTGTGGATGCCCCGTCCCTGGAGGCATTCAAGGCCAGGCTGGATGTGGCTCTGGGCAGCCTGGTCTGGTTGTTGGCGACCCTGCACATAGCAGGGGGGTTGAAACTAGATGATCACTGTGGTCCTTTTCAACTCAGGCCATTCTGTGATTCTATGATTCTGTGATGTTGAAGCAGCTCAAACATGGGGTGCCTGTGGGATAAACATTTACTTGTATACTGGTGATCTGCCCAGCTTCCTGAATGCTGATCAAGACTGTGTCCATAGTTAATTATTCCTCCACCCTACTGTCATGTAAGGAGAACAAGTGGCATTCTGTTTCTCTCCTAAAGCTTGACAGCTGCTCTGTCAGCATGGTCCACATGTTGCCATCCATGTCTGACTGTGGAGCTGGGAGATAGGATTGGGACCCTGCAGTGACCGGGTGGAACAGAGCGGAGCTAGTGCACCAGAGCACAGCGTGGTGCCCACACCAGCACCCAGAACTGGGGCTGCTCTGGGGCACAAGACTGGATATTAGGAAAAACTATTCTCAGAAAGAGTGGTGAGGCATTGGCACAGGCTGCCTAAGGAGGTGGTGGGATCACCATCCCTGGAGGTGTTCAAGAGACATGGAGATGTGGCACTGAGGGACGTGGTCAGTGGGTACGGTGGGTATGGGTCAACGATTGGACTAGATGATCTTACTGGTCTTTTCCAAACCAAATAATTCTATGATTCTATGAATAAAATCTCTGCTTTTTCAGTGAAAGCTCAGCTGCCAGTGATATCAGAAGAAGCCAAGGCTAGCAATGATGTGCACACACACACATATATATTTACCACCTTTTTCCCCTTTTTGCAGTGTTATCCCATCTGTACAATAAGGGAGAAATGGATGGGACGTGCATGCTTGACTATCAGGCAAGCTAGCCTGAGATTCCAAGGTGTTAACCACAGCTTGTCAGTTCTCTGGAGGTTAATTCCTTTCTTTAATCCTGCGTCATCCCAATGGATTTGCCAATGTGCCCTCTGAAAGCTGCAAAATAGAAGGCTAACATTAAGGTTTATAAAATAAATCAGATGGGAAAGCTTTTATAACTGACGTGGCCATGATGAGTATTTCAATAGTGTTGAAGTCCTCTTTGTTTTATTATAAAAAAATAATCTTGCTAAATGACCAATTTTGGATGCAGTAACTCCATGCTTATTTTCTTAGTATATTCTTCTTTTGCATGTAATCCTTCTGCATAAGTAAATGCTTCCAGACTCCCTTCTCCCTCTCTGTTTCCCATGGATTTAATGCAGTAAAACAGTTTGTATCCATAACCCGTGTCATTCCACCTGCCCTTAACATCCTAGGGATATTATTGTATGGAAACAGGTTCTTCCCATGGAAATAAATAAATAAATAAATAAATTTAAAAATATATATATATATATATATATAAAATTTGAATTGCTATTTCCACAACCACATTTGAGGTTATCTTCTCAAAAGACCATACAACTGAGAAGCAGAGTATCTCATGGTGTTTCGGTAAAAGATGAAAAAATATACAGCAAAAAAAAAAACATCAAAAACCCAACCAGCAGATGCAGCAGTTGTGTTGTGACAGCTGAGTAGAACAGGGCCAAAGGAGAGGTGAAGGAGAGGTGCTGATGGAGAAGGTGTGCTGAGGGATGGGGATGGGGACAGGGTTGGGGAAAGCTTTGCAGGAAGGCACAACTGGCTTTCATTGCCTGGTGAGGAGCAGGCAGCTGAGGTCAGGAGGCAAACATGCAGGAACTTCCATTCCTTTAACTCATTTTCCTTGCTGCTCTACAACTTGTAGGTTTTGGTAAGGCTAGGTTTTAATCACCAAGCTTGGAGATGCTGGTCAGGATGATGAAGGCAGTCAACTTCCTTGGATGGCCATTGTCCCACTGGGGTCAACGTGGCTTCCAGGATTCCCCCAGCCATGATTCAGACAGCTGCCTGAGGGTTTGATGCCAAAGAGTGTGCTGCCTTTTACTTCTAGGAGACAGGAGGGATCACAGCTGGCACCCATCAACTCAGTCATGTATCTCAAGAACCTCAAATTCTGGCTCTGGCTGAGCAATGGCTGGGACAGTTCAGTATAGGTGCCAAACTCAGGCTCCTAACTGTCTTGATCTTGGAGCAGGATTTGCCTGTGATTTCCCTCAGCTGTCAGTGATTTTAGAAATTGGTTGGCTCTCCTGGGCACCTTCTTCCCCTGTGGCAGCTTCCAAGGCAATTCTCCCCAGCCATTCTGCAAACAAGCTGAAGTACCAAAGCACGGAGTCCTGACTGCTGCTTGCCTGCCTGGTCTCCATCCAGAGCCTGAATATGGTCATCTTGGGATGAGGAGGCAACCCCATGGTCTCAGCTGTGAGCTCCCACGCCGTTAATGAGATTTCTTTCCTATTACCACTACAGTGTTTAGATGTAGACCTGCATTAATGTTCTGCATTTCAGTGCTAAGAGAAAAGATCCCTTTTCTGGGTGCTTAGCAATGCACACACACAAGTGGTTGTATAATGCTTTACGTCATCAGCGTACCAACTGCAGCAATCAGAGGTATAATGCTAACAACTGCCACAAAATGTAAAAGTCCTGGAGTGACTAGGCAAGCAAACAAGCCATCATTACAAAGGGTTTGAATGGAGGTGAGTAGTGCGCTTCAGCAGTCCTCTCCTGGGTCCCTGCTGGGGCTAGGGGCAAGGACAGCGTCAGCTGACTCACTGCACAGCCTGAAGGGGAAATAAAGCCCCAGCCCCACCTCAGGTCTCTCCTTGCAAAGCAGTGACTGTGTGTATAGCTGTGCTATCCACCCATGGGTTTTCATCACCTTCCTTGTCTTTCCTGCCACTTTATGCCAGGGTAAATTTGGACAATTTTTCTTTATGTAACTAGCTATCCCCAGCAAATGAGTAATAAGCTGGGTTTTACCTAGACCTCCTGCCCGAGTGCCTGGCCACAAACTGCTCTTGCAGACCTCTAGGAAGAGGCTTTTAGGTGATGCCATGCTCCAAAAAACTCTTCCTCTGCCTGGCTTACATAGGGCTGTTTCTGGACACCCAGCCTGAAGTTAGAGCCCCAGCTCTGCAATCACTTGCAATCAATTGACCTAAATATCTACTTCCACTTGCTGAAGCAGGTGTCTGAACCTGAGGGATGCAGCTGACAGCTGTTCACCCTGGAGACTAATGGCCAGGGACAGCACATGTGGAAGTCCATAAGACTTCCCCACGGGCATCCATTGCAGTGCAAGTGAAAAGAGAGCAGAGGTGATGAGAGGTGTCAGAAAGGCAGGCAGCCCTCTGCCTCCAAGGGAAAAGGTCTCCCTCAGGAGGATGGCAACACCTGGGGCAAAGGGGAGGTGACTTCTTGCTAAAAATCTTTCAGATGGCAGCAAGCAGGCTGGCCCTGAATGTGCCTGGAGGATGAGAGGTGCAAGCTTGAGCACTAGGCACAGTCGTGCCTCCTTTTCTTCTCATGCCTGTTAGGCAAGGGAGTGTTTGTTTATTCCTTGTAAAATGGAAACTTTGGCACTGACTGTCCCTGTGTGGCAACTCTGTGGCCTAGGAACTTCTGTAATGTGGCTCTGAGGATTTTGGTAGCCTCCCAACTGGAGTCATTGCTGGAGTGAAGGGGCTGGTGGTGCTTCACACAAGTCAGAAGAAATTGCCGCCAGTAAGGTGAAGCAAATGCACCTCCACTCAGCCTGCTCTCAGTGTCCCATTATAACACACAGCCCACTGAGAGGGTTGGTGTTCCACCCTGGGTCCCACGGAGGGGATTGCCCCAGTGCAGCCCTGCAGAAGCTGTGGCAGTGTGAAAGCAGGTGAGCTGGAAACATAGAGAATTATAAAGAAGTACTATGAATTCAGAGCATGGGATCCGAGCTTATATCCACACCCCTCCAGTTTGGAAGCAGGATGCCACAGTATCATGTGCCTCACTTTTTGACAGTGAGATAGGACCACAGAAGTGCAGAATCACAGAATGGTTTTATTTGGAAGGGACCTCAAACATCGTCCAGTTCCAACCAACCACCATGGGCGGGGCTGCCAACCACCAGACCAGGCTGCCCAGGATCCCATCCACCCTGGCCTTGAACACCTCCAGGGATGGGGCACCCACAGCCTGTGCCCGGGCCTAACCACCCTCTAAGTAAAAAAGTTTCTTCTAACATCCAGTCTAAATCTCCCCTCTTTTAATTTAAGACCCCTCCCCCTTGTCCTATCACTATCTGCTCTTTTCCAAGAAGGAAACCCCAATCCTCTCTCAGCCCCATTTTTTGCTTTCTGTGTCCTGTGCAGGCCATTCAGCAGTTCCACCAGCAGAAAGAAGGCACCCGCCTGGCAGCAGCCCAGGCAGGCCGAGGAAGCAGTGCATGTTCACAACAAAAAATCCTTACGCTGTGGTTACTTGTTAAGCTATTCCAATTTTACTTCATTCTGGTCTTCACATCAGCAGCTTTTGTACAGGACTACAGACTTTCTTATGATCTAAATCTGTGAGTGATGAGGATGGTTGGACTAGAATGGGCACGCGATGTAATATAATTGAAGCACAAATTGTCTAAAATTATGAAAACCATTTTATAGTTTTAGCCTTCTGCGTGCGAAAGGCCTTAAAAATACATTAATTCCCACATGACATTGTGCATTTATCCAGAAGTCCTAGGTCATAAGTATATGCAAGAAAACAGAGAAGGTAATATATTGTCTTGTAAGACAAGAGTTCATTTTGCTTCCCATAGCCATCTGAAAGGCAGGCGGATGATTTCTGATCTAGGAGCCTGTGAGTCTCCGTGGAGAGGACCACCCCAAGGATGAGTCATCCCACCTACTCCAGACACCTCGCTGAGGAGGCTGTGAGTCACCCATGAGTGCCTCACTCTCTCCATTGATTGCAGAGGAGATAGAGACAGCTGACACATAGCAGCCTCTGGGTGACTGGGGCTAGGTGAATTCTGCCCCTGTTGAACAGGGTTTGATTCCACCTTGTCTGTGGTTTACTGTGTGGGGTGATAAAGGCAGCCCCAGCTGCTGGAATGAGGTCCAGAGTCACCTTAACTCAGGTGAAGCTTATACGTAGGCATCCTTGTCTCTCCTTTGCAGAGAGGGCATGACACTTGCAGTCTCTTAGTTACCACCTCCCATCAGAAACAGGCCTTTAATCAGGGTGGCTGGCATAGCGATTAATGAGATTTGAATTTCATGGTAGCACTGAGGCTGAAATGGTTCCTTGGGGAACCTCTTCTCTGTGCTGAACTCCTGCTCACAAGTTGTGTACAAATGTGAGCCCCTTCACTCGGCCTGCTGGAGTTTGGTTCTGGAGAAGAGAGCTGTGGAAGCATTTGTCAAGCTGAAAGCATTTACTGGAGAGACCTGCTCTCTACTGGAGCCTCGAAAGCCCTTTCTAAACTGCAGATGCCTGCTGAGAACACAGAGGGAGCCTTTGTGTGGGGCCACGGTACCTTGTTCATCCTGGCTCCCGTCACTCTCAGTGAGGTTTGTTCAGGGGCTGGCAGAGGACGCATTACCATGTGGCAACCACATTTCGCCTACATGTAGACTCTTTTCATTTACATGTTGCTTATTTGGCTTTCGTCAAGAGCCAGCATCATGCCCACAGGTCTTTGTGGGCTCAGTGGGTTCATTTAGGTCCCTGTAATGTGTGGTAGGCCCTGATTTTTCCTTTTAGCAAGTACTTTCTTGCATTTATCTCCATTGAGTTTCCTATGGCCTCGTGTTGCCCTTCAGCTAGCTTGCTTTCAGTTCTTCAAAGCCCTTCACTCCCATGGTCACAGTTTTACTTACTTGAATACCTTCTTGACATCTATGGATATACTTACTTGACTTTTATTATCCATCAATCACCAAAAAGAAAAAAGTCTAAGTTTCAGAAAACCTGGTTGCACGAATGACAAAATGCTTCACATTCTGTGTGGATAATATGGATACTGCTTTCCAACTATGCTAACAATTTTCTCACTCTGATCCCCTAATTCAGGCCCAGTTAATTGTGTCATACAGCTTATCAGGGCTCGTGGTCTTGTGGACCAGCAGATACCATCTGGAGGTTCACATTTCTTTGTGCTGAAGCCTCTTCAGGAGGCTAATTTTCTTTTTCAGGATCTTTAAAGAAAGGGGGACTGAAATGAACATTTCCCCTTAGCATTCACATCTCCACTTGGACATGCTCATATGTTGACTTAAAGGTCATGTTTAACCTTCAAAATCTCTGCCCAGAATTCTGCCAAGCTGCAACACGACATCTTCAGCAGAGGAGAACCGAGTCTGGGGAACAACTGCAAAGGATGCTGAAAGGAGATATCCTCCCATCTTCTGAATACCCTGCCCAACCTCTTGGCTCATCTTATGGCTAACAAATGCTACCAAAGCCATATATCCACCACTGCAGACTCCCTTTGGAACAAATTAGAATATTTTCTAGATAAACAATAATGTTTTAAGTATAATTTTTATTCAGGAATGGAAAATAAAACAGAATTCTGAGTTCTTTGTACTCATAAGTCATTTTAAATTTTGTTTTGTTAAAGGATGGCACATGCTTGTTTGAGTGGTAATTTGCACTGGTCTGTAATCCAGTAATCAGATGGTTAATTGTTGCAGTTCGGTGCAAGAATTAATTGGGACACCAGGTGCTTGCTGAGCACACATTAGGTAGAAGATGCTGAGAACAAGATGCTTCTGTGTGATTGCTGTTCTAGCCCCAGACTGTTAAATTCATTAGGCTGGAAACAGAGTGGTATGGAGAACATTTGAGAGGGTGAGAAGACGGTTGGCCTCCAGGCTGCTTGGTTGTTGTTGTGAGCTGTAAGGGTGTCGTCCCTTCTTCTCCCCTCTGTTCAAACAAGTGTGAAACATCTGTGAAACAGTCTCTACAATGTGCCAGGAGTTTTTAAACAAGTCTTTCATGTATCAAACCTAGCTGTGTCCTATCCATTATTTCCTCCGAACCCTCCTCTGTACACCTCAACAGCCAAATGCCAATTACACAAAGGGAAGCTACCTGATTCATCATTAAGCCTTTCATTTTCCGACAAGGCCAGCAAGTGCTGGCGTATTTTCCAATAACCTCCTCATTCCTAATATCCTGTTCACGGTATTCATATGGCTTCCAGTGCCCGTGAAATCAGGAGCTATAAAAAATAACCAGAAATCATGCTAGTATCTGTCACTTGCTATTCTTCTGTTTTACAAGCCTGTCATCCCGTTAGGGAACATAAGATACTCTGTGTGATGAGTCCAATACCAGAAACAGACAGCAACTTGTCAAAATGAACATTTGCAGACAACCCACAGCACAAAAATGTTTTTTTTTTTTTTTTTCTGAAGTGTTTGAGAACACTTACTTACAAATAACAATTACATTCAGGAAAGCCTGAGAGTAGCATTCAAACCAACCAAGTCTAAACATGTATTTTTGACTCAGTGAGCATGATTTCATATTCCAAGTGTGATGTGTGCACGTTTACATACAGCATTAACCATATGACTTTTTCAGCTATCAGTGCAATCAGTTAAAATATCAGCCTCTCAAATAACAGTGCTTATATGGTGCATTCTATTTTCTCTGTTTCTCTGGTACTGTAGGATCTGGGGTGACCTTTATACGTATATGTCAGGTGCTCTTTGAACCGACCTCAGGCGAGACTTGAGGCTGGCCCAGTTTAATGGCCATTAAACTCCACCTTCTCAACAGAATAGTCTTTCAGGAAAGGTCCCAGGCCTGTATCTGGTCCTGAACTATGCCTGGGAAGTTTTTTGGAGAGTGCATGCTCCAAGCCCCAGCACGCTGGGGAGTATTCAAACAAACAAACAGCAGAGACCGTCCAGTTCCAAGGCCCAGGACATCCCCTTGCATTAGCTCTCATGGCTAAATGGCTCAGAAACCTGTGTCTTACAAATACCCCAATAAAGAATTTGCCATGGTGCTTCCCCCATGGAGAAGTGAGGCATAAGGAGATGAGTCTAGCTCAGGGCAGGAGGAGCATAATTTCCATTTGGGCAGGGCAGAAAGCCAGGCTGCTCTAAGGTGGCAGTTCTCTGGGTGACAAAACAACATCTGAATCTCTTCCTAAAACCTGCCCTCTGTCATGGTGTGTTAGCAAGACCTGCATGCCTTTAAGACCAGGATTTGCTGTTGAATGCAGGGCACTTGAAAGAACTGAGTGCAGACCTTTTGTTTAACGTTGTACAGGCAGCCAGGTGCACATCAGTGACAAGAATCACTGCCAGCAGTTTGAGGCTGAGGGAGGTGATTCTCCCCTGCTACTCCACTCTGACGAGGCCCCACTTGCAGTACTGCCTTCAGCTCTGGGGCCCCCAGCACAGGGAAGACGTGGAGCTGTTGGAATGGGTCCAGAGGAGGGCCATGAAGTTGCTGAGAGAGCTGGAGCACCTCACCTACAAAGAAAAAAAGTTTGATTTCATCATGTATGGATCAGGCCACAAAGATGGGATCCAAAAGCTTTGCTTCCAGATGCACTTTTGTTGCTATCTTCCCTTAGGGGATAAACATCTTCCTGTCTGTCAGACTGTGGTTATGTTAAATGCTTTAAAACCATGTCTCGTAATGAACACCACTGAGAGCAGCATCTCTGTACAGCAGATGGCTGGAGAACAGAGAAATGCAGGGCATGGTCCTGAGCTGTGCTTCATACTACCTGCCTTCAGCTGACTCCAGAATACCCAGTGCATCATTTTGACACTGAAGATGTTAAACTTCCACCAGCGTAACACCCCAGCAGAGATCCTGCCCTCTTGAGATTTAAAGTTTGGAACTGTGATTTTACTCCTCATACATGAAGTAGCTATTCTGCAGCTGTAAGAATACATTCTGCACTTCTCATGGTAATCTTTTTAGTTAGTATAATTTGGAAAGACTCCTTTCTGGGCATCTTGGAAACTTAAAGATGGGACAAAATCATCTGTCTTTCAATAGGACACAAAATGAGCACTGTTTCAGAACTGGTTCGTAATATTCGTGGAGGGCTCAATTCCACCACCGTTAGTCATGCTGAGTAGTTTCTTATTCCACAAGTAGCCTATTCATCACTGTTAGATTAGTCACAGCACAAGGAAAGCAGAACTGGACTCTGAATAATTGCAATTAATTTTCTGCTGTAAAAAAAAAAAAAAGCACTATCAATTAATATTTCCCATTTCCTAAGCATTTGGCAAATATGTTTTAACTATGCATAAATCTTACTCATTTTGTACATTTTCTTCATATAAAACATATCTTGATGCTTTGGCAGGTTCCACTTAGCTCTTTGGTATAGTTTTTGTCTAGGCATCATTCACTGTATAAACTAAAGGGAAGTGTCAGCCCAGAGCAGGCATAGCTTTACTCTGCTGTAGTTCAGAGCACTTGCAATTAGGGCCTCATTTCTAATGTACAGAATTAAGAGGATTACATGACTGATCTACTGACATTTAATATCTATGTAGGAGAGTGTGGAGTTCTTTAATACTGCCTTATCTGTGCCGGGTGCCAAGTTCTGTTTACTCCTTATGGTTGAATACAATGCAGTTTTGCAATTAGTAAATCAAAACTCTCCTCCACTCTTTCATGCTCTGTTGGTTCTACTTCCTTGTAGGCCGTGGTAAATATGTTGTTGGTAAATACATCACAGTGTATTGACATACATGTATTGCTACGTATGGGTGAGGGGGTGTTGTGGAGAGACTAAAGTATACTTGATGGTATCGGGATCAGAGGGGATGACTTTGCTTTGGCCATTGACTGAAGGAAGGACCTGTTCTTTTGGATAGAGAATGGAGTCCATTGGTTGGGGGTAGTTCTTCCCAGGGTACAAGTGCAGCAGTCACTGGCCACCAAAAACAAGGCAGGAGGTTGTTCCTGAGTTTAGCCCTGCTGGTTCCATGGCAAGGTAAGGATGTGAAGGGCTCAGAATCAGAACCCATCATAAGCAACAGTGTAACCAGCTCAGTGGAAGGCTCAGCATTCATTTCCAGAGGGAAATGGAGGGACATTCATCTACCGCCAACAGCGCCTGAGGGGATTGAAGAGGCTGAAGCACCCAGGTGAAATCTGAGTTTGAAGTCCACCAGCTGCTCAACTGCTCCAGCCTGGCAGAGGCATTCTTGAGCCATTTCTAAAGACAGATCCGTTGTGTGACTCAGTACCTCAGGAAGGAAGCACACTCTGTTTGCCTGATCTGCCAGGTACAAGCCAGGCCTTACTGGCACCAAAACAGGTTTCCAGCAGCAGTTATCTTTAGCTGATGAACATTTCTGGCTAGCCTCTAAGGGAGGCTTCAGCGAGAGCCTCTGGAAACATCTGAACATGTTCCATCTGCTGGCCCCTGTATCCACAGTGCTTTCAGGTGCCATTTGGTGCGGTCCAAGTCTGCTCTCATGTCTAAGAGCTTGCCTTTAACAAGCAACAAATGAGCTATAAAGGTTAGGGGAAAATCTGAACAGGGAGCGTCTGCGTCTGGCCATGCAGGATGCTTAGGCAGTTCTCTGCTTTGCTTCTCCTGTGGAAGAGTGCACTTGCTTGCCTTACTCAGAACACCAATTCCGTTCCCTGCGTAAATGCTCTCAGACACACACGGTCATTCCCTCTCATACAAGCAGCTGATCTCTATGAGGTTACCTGGAAATTAAGGAAAAAGATCAAAAATGACAAAGCAGACAGATGCCTCACCTCCATTCATTGCTCTGGGTATGTTGGACCTTAGTCACTCCGAACACAGAAAGCAAGCAAAAGGAAAAGGGTTAGGTACGCAAAAGAGGTACATTTGGTTCATGATACTGCACTGAGTTACGCAGATGGCTTTACAAAGGAGTAGCTTTTGGGAAAAAAATGTCAGCATCCTTGAACACTGAAAATTTAAAATCCATGAGCACAGAAGCTAAAGAGATGATCAGACCTTTTCAACCAGTCATCCAGAATGCAGTATTAATTTGCTGCTCTACCAAACCCTGAAATGCCATCCTTAATAGAAAGGGAGTGATTTGCTAAGTTTGGTGTTATTTGCCTCTGGGATTTATAGAAATAACAGCAAGATGAGATAGAAGTAACACTTGAACCTATAAAATCTTTTCTCTCTGAGCATCTGAAAGCACTTTACAAATAACAGTGGTCTTTCACCAATGCATGGCATGCCAATAACAAGATCAGCTCAGGAAGATGGACAAAGAACCACTGCTGCTCTCCTGCTTAGCAAACGGAATAGGGAAGAAACAAGAACAACCCCTTCTATGACTGCTTTTCTTCGTATTTGTTTCAGAGAACTCCCTGCAAAATGATTAAGAATAAATGATGCACAGAGATACTATTTTTCCTTACCATAGAAAAGATCTTCCCATTGGGCCAGTAATGGCACACTACAACAGCAATACTTCTTTCTATAATCCCCAAAGCCGCATTTTTGAGTTGCTGACACTGAGCAGCAGATCTGATTTGTTTCACGTAACAAAGACAGTACAATTTAAGTTGCCATGTGAATCGAGAATGAATCCCACACACAAAGAGATATGCAATACCTTTTATTTAGCTTCGTGCACTAGAAGTGTTCACAATACTGAAAGCTACCAGTGAAGAAAAGATACATATTGTGCCATTTCTTTGAACACCAAAGACATTCCTTCAGGCTGTGATTTTCAGAATGGGTGAGTCCATATACAATATATATGCTTATTTTTATAGGTTTAAAGAAAACATCTGCAATGTGGCTGCATTTTTAGATCTTTTATCTTATTTGGCATTCACACAAATGTAGGGGTTAATGAATACCAGTCTGCCGATGTACCTCAGGAGAAGCATTCTATTGTAGCAATGGAACCTCAGCAGATATCTCAGTCACCTGTGAGCATACAAGTGCAAGACCGAAGATTTCTATATTCACTCTTACAAGGGCTGCCTTTAGAAGACCTTCATTTGGGCAGGGGTTAGCCGGCATTTCTGAATGACCCAGTTCCTTCCTGGGGGAAGATTACTGAAATCACTTCATACAGAAGCAGTGATCCTTACATCTTTAAAAACACTTTGAAAAGAACACCAAATTCAATACTGCATTTATCTGGCCAGATTTTCTGTGCTGGCTCAAAAATGCCATACACTGAAGAGAAAGTTCATTCCTGGCATGTCCAATCGAATAAGGGTGAGTGACTTTTATGTTGGAAAAAATATCTAACAGGCAGCTTCAAAAGTCCTTCCACCAGTCCATTCATTGCCCACTTTTGCTTTAGGAATACTGACCTTTGCCCACCCTTTCCACTGGCAGCAAGGGGAGGCAACAGGGAATCTCACAACAGGGACAGCCTGGTTGGATTGCCTTTTTCTTGCTCCGCTTTGAGCAAAATCAACTCTGAACCCATAGGAGGACAGGCTCTTCTCAGATGTTCTGAGAGCTTCACTACATCATTTCCTCTCCTGGAGCAGTGCCAGCATTTCCCTTTCTGCTTTCTTGAAAGGGTATTCCCTATGTTTAGCCCCTCATGAGGGAGGTGCTGGTGGCTGTGCTGGGTGGGGAACAGCATGGCAGTGGTCTTATCCACAGCCATAACCTTCTGCATAGGTGCCCACAGCACCCTGCAGTGTCACAGGGAGCTTTTGTGGGGTGCAAATCCTCCCTAAATCCCGGTTATCTTGCACGAAGGTTTGCAGAGAAGGAGCCCTCTGCCCCCTCATCGTGCACAGACGCTCTGACTCACTGGACTCAGGATTCCCATCTGGATGTCTCTTTGAGAGATGGGTCCAAGCCAAGGAGTTAGTCTATTCTTAGCCCTATCTCCTATAAAGATAGCTTTCCCCACGAAAATCTTCTTTCTTTCAGGCATCTCAGAGAACACCTGTCTCCAAGTAAATACAGCAACAGGAGCAGTGTGAATCCTGTTCCCTGCTCATTTTAATGAGGTGTTAATATCAGAGGCTGATAGAGATTATGTAAGTGCTAACATTGCTAAGGAAAACCGTGGAAGAAACAAAAATAAATGGAAGTCAAATAAAATGAACCCTATCACCACGCAGTGCCAGCTGCAGGAGCAGGAATGGCACTCGGAGGCAGAAAAGCATTCTTGCACTTATCGTGCCCCAGAAACGATGCCAGCTGCTCACCAGCTTTCCAACCAGCACCCTTCCACCTCCACCCCCACAGCACGGCCTTGTGACGGAGCCACAGAGCCACACCGCTGCCACCTCCTCTGCACCCCTGTCCCCTGATTCCTGCAGGAGATTGGCACCTGGCAGCAGCAGAGAAGCAGCAGAGGGAAGCCAGAGGGGGCAGTGTATATTAAAAAACAGCCGCAGTGCCTCTGAAGCAGTCCGGAACAAGATTGTGCAATCAGTGGCTTGTGCACCCATGTGATCTTGTCGCTGCAAGCCAAGGTTTTCAGAGGGAACTGAAAGGAATGAAACACCCACTAGATTCTGCTTCGGATCATCTGAAAAGCTCAGCTGTTTCTCTCAGCCTCTTCTCTTCATATTTTACATTTGCTCATCGTGCTATTTCTCCTTGGAGCTCATGGGAGGCCAGGCTCATTGCCAGATCTGTTTGTACACAGTCCCAGGGTAGGCTTGGGTTACTGGCCTGCTTCCTTGTGTCCTGACATTCCCTGTATCTTGGGGCAGTGAGCTTCCAGAAAAAGGCTGCTATGGCCAGGCAGGGTCAAGCAAGCACAGGTGGGGCCAGTTCTGGTTGTAAATGTCTCTGCAGGCTGCTACCCTTGCAGGGTGATGGGGAGCACCTGGAGAGGTGATGTTCTGCAGTTCCACAGGATGGACAAAATGTGGAGGCTGAAAGAGGAGAGAAGAAGGAAGGAAAAATCTTCCCCACTAGATAGTTAAGGCAAATTAAAATAAGTCTATACAAATAGGGGGAAATCACAGCAATACATACCTGTGCGTCTAGTGCTGTGCTGGGCTTATGGGTAAGAACATCCAGGTTCACTGAGTTTCTGGTCTCTTGGATCTCTGTGACAAATACCCAAGTCTTTCCCTTTCCTATAGGTGTACCTTACAGCCTACTGCAGCTTATGATGGGATCTCTGGTTGCAGAGCTGTGTGTCAGCCAGGGTTATCCTGCGGGGCTGTTTGCCACCCACATGTGCTTCCTGTGGAAGCAGCAGTCAGTCGAGGTGGAGAGACATACAAGTGGCACAGGGAGTGGAAGGTTGCAGTGCTGGGGCAGCAGCTCCAAAGCAAACGACAGACACCTGGAAAGAAATCAGCTCTTTCAGAACCTGATTCTTCTTGTCCTTGTGCAGATGTCTCAAGATCAGGTAAAAAAAACATGCCGCCTTCTCTCTGGCTACAGAGGGAGCCCAGCTGGCTATCTGAGACAAGAGATGTGGTAAGCACTGAAGTTAGGTGAAATTAATCCCTTTGCATCTTTAGAAATGAGGACAATTCCACACAGGGTCTTGACATAGGGCCCTTAAGTGTGGAGGCAGCTCTGTGTGAGACACCCATGTCTCTTTATACCAATGCGCATGTGAATGTATCATCCTTGAGATGATGTGAACAGTTCCCTTAATCCCACAGTGGGATAGCTGTAACACCATATCATTTTAGTACCTAAAACTGAGTGAAAACGCCAGATTCCCCTTCAGTATTCACCAGGATAATGCCCAGAATACTTTGGGAGGAGCTGCAGAGCCCACGTGTGACACAAGGCCTCTTCTAGAAGTCATGCATGTGCCACAATTTCTTCTCTCCTTTTTAGCACAAACTGCCCTTGATTAGTCATCGACCTGGTTTAGAAATTGCACCGCTACCATACAAGCGGGGTGTAAGTATTTAAATATAATAGGCTGCGATCATTTTAAAACTGGCCTAGATCTAAGCCCACAGGGGGCAATAACTAATTTGATGGAAGTTGTAGCTTCTAAATAGATCTAGCTGAGACCTCTCCAGAGCTCAGCTGTGGGCTTCGCTGTTCCAGCACTGAACCTGAGCTGAGTGCTCCACAGCCCTTTGTGACAAACCAAGGCCCATCTGGGGTACAGCAGAGCAGAGCTTCCCAGTGGGCATCCTTGCCCACGGGAACCATGAAGCACATAACGGCGGGCAAGCAATTATGGTTTCGACTCCAAAGTCATTGAAAAACTGCATTTTTGCGCAATTTGGAGTCAAAACCATATGCAGCTCCACAGTTTTGGCTGTGTTTTCCCTTGGGTTTTTTCCAGCTAACTTCAACAGTCGCTGATCCAAAAGGTAGGAGTAAGTAAAGTCACCGCATGTTTTAAACCTTCTATAATGGAATATCTTGCGCAGAATGTGAGTCCTGTTTTTAATGTCATAAGTGCTTCCCACCTGATCTTTTCACTTCTTCAGCTTTGACAAAGTACATCTGCACACTCAGGACTAAATATTGGCCTTATATCAGCAAGCATAGCACTGTCAAGCAAATAGATATGTGTATCCATAGTGAGTTTGTTTGCATTAGCAGATACTGCTTCTTCACATTAGCGGGTACTCCTGCGGCCTCTCAATCACAGGTGCTGTCTCTGTATAAATACTGAACAAAAGTTTGTCTGATGGTTGATGGCACTTAGGTGCTGTTGAACTAAAAGTGTCACTATTCAGATGGTACCAGAGCTGAGATTCCCTTGCCCATCTCTGATATCTGCTGAAGTGGAAATCAGCCATTGCCTCAGGCTCTTTTTCAGATTTCATCTCCTTCAAATCTCATCTCTTTCCTCTCCAAAAAAGATTCTAATGAAAGCTTTGAGTGAGGGTGTTATAGCTGCTGTATTTGCCTCCAAAATCACATTGCCATTTCTACATCATACTGTAAGTGCTATGAAACAATGATAAAAGGAACAGTACAGCAAGTGCTAGTGGTGCTGAATTCTAGGATCATCTTTATTCATCACAGAGAAGAATATGACATTCACTCTGAATCCAGTGCTATACAACTGATTGAACACCCAAGTGTAGGTGAGGCTCACCTGTAAAAATGCAATAAATAACAAGTACAACCTATTTGCTAACCACCTTTCTTCCATCACATGAAAGCAAACAAATGTTTATTATTTCATGCCTCTTCCTCACAGCACAGCCAATACTGCAAAGTCTGCAATCATTGTCATAGAATGATGATCATCATATCATAATGATATCATCATTATTCATAATGAATTCCACATTCCCCTCGATTCCGCTCATTAGAACTGTATCATGCTTTTTCTTGCCTGGAGGATAGGAATAATCTTGAACATTTCCCCCAGGACTGGAGAGCAGGAGGGATGTGGCTTGCTTTGCGTGCAGATAGGGTTAACTTTTTCCTCCTTCCTTCATTCTTTTGTGCAGTCATCCCAAGGGGAAGTGTCATATTACCTCACCTCTCTCTCCTAGGTTTCTAAGTTAGACCTGGATTTGAATTTCTCTGGCATTAGAGGAGTCACGTTCAGCATTCTGGTTTGGGTCCATCTTGCAATGGAAGGTGGTATGTTCATAGGAAGGGAGTTTGATTTGCTTATTCCAGTTCCAGCCCATCTCATTTTGAACAAATCCTGATATTTAGTCTCCCCCCTTTTGTGCAGTGGTGGAAGATACTGAGACAAATCACTGCCTTAAAGAGGAAATAAAGCATTGCCTTCCCATGGGAGGATTTCTGAAGAGAGAAAGACAGGGTAGCTAGCGCTGAAGCCTTGCCCTGGCTTGTCTACACATGAAAGTTGTTTTAGAATAAGCTAAGGGTTGAATGTAAAGCAGAATAGGCATTCCATAACTGCTGCGTGTGTTGCTGAGATCTCAGTAGAAGCAAAGAATCAGAGTAGTTGCATGCTGAATCAGTGGGACTGCCCTGAGTCTTCTTTAGCTATATCCAACAGAAAGAAACAGGCAAGGGTTTCGAGGACTTTGTATGCAGGATAATAGACACAAAAGCAGAAGTAAATTATTTCAGACTAATCAGAATTAAATAAATAATTGGGTTGGTTTCTTTCTTTTTTTTTTTTTTTTTCCTGACCATAAAATTGAAGCAATGAGATGTCTCCAGGACTTCTTTCCTTCACCTTTCAAGTCCTTGGCTTGGAGTAATATGAGACAGCAAGGAGAAGAAAAGGCAGCTTCAGACCACTTTGTTCTTCCCTGGATCGCACCAAACATAGTTTAATTTCCCCTTCTCCCCCTCCATCCCTCTCTGCTGTCTGCTACAGAACAGGAGCTAGGCAGCCACATGGACACAAACCCCATCTGGATGGTACTGGCTCCTGGCCTTTCCCAGTGCCACCTCTGTCTTTTGCAGCAGTGGGCATCTTTTTAGAAAATTGATTCTGGTAAACAGTTGGACTGCCTGAACTGTGAGACTCCCACTAACACATCTGATCGGGTGATGGTAACACCCAAACATAATGCTCTTTACTGTACCCTTGGTTGCTTACTTCAGCTAAAACTCTCTTCTGTGTTAACATTGCTATGCTGCATGTCACTGAAGCAACACGTGGAAGTGACACCTGCTGGCCTTATTTGGCATTAATCAAAGCCATAGGGGCAGAATGGGCCTTAGGTACTGGGACTGTGAGGGGAAGAGCAGGGACTCCTCATGGCCTCTGCACGTTGCTGCCGTGTAAACATTAAGCCAGCATCCCTGCAGTAATGTGATGGACACTGTCTGGGTGGGCAGTCGCCATGACCTGGATTTGCTACAGCCCCATGCTCCTTGAATGGAATGGTTTTCCTCAATTACCTCCTATCCAGAACTTGCTAGGAAACGTCATGTACTTCCATAGGGAGAGGGCCCCACCTCATGGGGCAGGTGAAATGGAAAGGAAACACACAACCCTCTAGAACTTAAACTGATTTATTCGAGTGTATGACAGCAATCTGAAAGCACTAGTTTCACCCTATGTAACTCCTATAATGAGCTACAAAGACAGGTACCAAGGTCATTGCTCAGTGCCCTTCTCCTCCTGAAAATGGGATGGCCATCACCTCCCTCACCTCCTCCCCTCCCAGGTCAGTGCTCTGCTCACCAGCCCAGCCTGCCATGTCCTGGTGCCCACCAGCTGCATCAGCCCTTTGTGCTGCCCTTCGTTGGCGGTGGGCCCTTACCTTCCCAGTTCAAGGCTGGGGAAGCTTCTGGAATGCCAGGAGGCCGCAATGGCAACCAGAGTCACTTGCGCCCTAAAGGCCTCACTCTTCCAGGCCAGCACTGAGCATGACATTGTACTTCGTGGCTCAGGCTGCCAATTCACCCAATTAATCGGCACCCCATGGAGGTGTTAATGAGAGCTCCCCAAGCCCTTCTCTGATGGTGTGCTCTCTGCTTCTGTGAGGGAAGCAGTGTTGCCTGCCCACAGTGGGTGAATACCCTTGGTTCTGCTGAAGTTCACAAATTACTGAGTTTTTGCTTTCACCCAATGGATAAAGAGCCAGAAGGTCTGTGGCTGCTCTGGGCTGAGAGCTTTTTTGCTCTTCATGGTAAAAGTGAAAGCCAGCAAAGAAACAAAACATGGGAGGTGGGCACAATGGCAAAAGGCGTATTTTATTCTGGGGAGATAAGCTGATTTTCACTAAAATAAGTGTAGGTAAAACTTGAAAGGAAAGGGTTTTTTGATGTGAAAAAAATGTTTCATTTTGAATGTGTTGAAATACAGTGTTTTCAGAAAGGTGGCTGCTGAAACTAATTAAATTCAGTGCATTTAGCGTAGACTTAAATATGTTTTTAAATACCCCACCATGCTGTGCTAGCCCCTGCAGTGTGATGGACTCCCCATTTGGCTGAAGTAAACTCAATTTATACCCCCAAATTTAGGAAGTAGGAAATATTTCCCTTGTATTGAAAAGGATGTACTGCTTTGTCTTCCCTAGAATATGATCAGAGACTAATGAACAAATAATACCTTAGAAGTGTTTTTGACATGCTCCTTTATTCTGAGACAATGGAGTCCAAGGCTATGCCTTTACTGTGAAAAAATATGTCTTAATACAGCCATAAGATTCAAGTTCAGACAGGCTTTCCTGCTGTTCTGCCACAAACTGACTAATGAAGCAGAAGTTGTGTTCAATTTTTACAGAGTCTTTGCAGAAAAGCATTTAAACATTATTCTGGGCTTCCAGGGAGAAGCTGCGTTGTATTACCTGGGCCTCCTTGAGTGAAGCATCTCCAGTAGTGAGCAACAGAGTGAAAACTGTATTTAAACAGACATAACATCTTTGGAGGGAGATGAAATAAAAGCACAATAAATCACATCAGGTTGGTAAATGTGAACAACAAACACTCCCAACACCTCTCGCTCAGTATGCTGGCACTTGTCCTGATATGTTCTCTTCTAGCCAGCTGTTCTCTCTGCGGCAGGCAGCTCCTCATCTCTCCTCTCACTGCATTCCCAGGTACTTTTCCTTCACTCAGGAGAATGCAGCCATTGAACATGCTGATATCTTGCTTCTGTTTTCTGCAGGAAGAATGCAATTCTTTAGTCAAACGCATTGATTCTGTAGAGGTAAAGTTTCAAAAACAGACATACACACAGTGCTCCAGTGAAGAGTTACCATCTGCCTTCCCCTCTCCTCCTCCTCCTCAAAGGAAGGAAGAAAGAAATTTTGCAGGAGCTTAGCTCTTCGTTACCTGCTAGCTCTGACATTCATGAGATTCCCTGCAGGAATTTTCTTGCTATTCAGGCAGGATGAACACCCACAAAAATTGGCAAGGAGATGACTTTTAACTTGTTTTCAAAAGCTGGCTCTATTTCAAATAGGCAGTGTCTCTCTGGTATCAAACCAGAAAGAATTTGGTTTTGCTTTCTCCTGAAAAATAGAAAAGGCAAGTAGCTATCCTACTGGTTGCCTTGAATACTAGCAGAAATATGATGCTTCAAGGATCAAAAGGAAGACAATTTTACCTGTCAAAGCCTGAGGATGAAGCTCTGTGTTTGCCTGATAACATCTTCTAGCTGAGCGTCCCGAAAACCTAAGGCAGAGTTTGCTTTCTGTACAGTCTGCTCCCCTGCCACTACTCCAGAAACACAGGCTGCCTACAGCAGGGAACACCCAAATGTCAAATTCAGAGCTCAGCCATTGTGCCAGGAGAGAGCTGGTATTGCTACATCAGTCGTTAGTGTGCAGTTACACATCCAGATTATGTTTTCATGCTGCAAAAAGTTGAGTGTGGGTGCAGAAGAAAAAAAACACAAAACAGTAATTTAGCTGGAGTAGTTTTTTTTAGATTGAGAAAAGTTATACCAACTCTCATGGGGGAGAGAAAAGAAAGAAAGAAAAAGAGAAAAAAAGAAAAAGACTCCACCTTCTTTCAGCCAGTGTACATTGAGTGAGGGAATTTACTTGCTTTGCAGAACTGTACAAGCAGTACAAGCCAAGACTTGAGATAGACTTGACAGATGACTGAGAGCAGAGAAGCAGCTGGGAAAGAAAGGACTGCTGTAGAAGTGTGACTGAAGAGTTACTCAGCAAGGAAGGTACACGTATTCTCTGCCAGTATTTACGTCAACAAGTCTTCATTTGTCAGTTTAGGGTATGGACATTACCAAGGGGTGCAGTCTTGCAAGGGTTACTTTTGGGCTTTGAGTTGTAGCTCAACAGACGTGAATTTTGGAGAGCAGTGAGGTTCTGTGTTGGCACATAGGAAATAGTATATTTGGGAGACATCAGCCCAGATCTACTTGAACCACGTGGAAAAACAAAACTTGCTGTACAGTTCATACACTGCGGATAGGGAATTTGTTTCTTTAGCATGGTTCCTGTTGCAAGCTCAGCAAGCAAAACACAGGGAGGAACTTGCACCCAACAGAAGTACATGACTGAGGCTTTTATTGCTTACTGCAAATTTTCCACAGCTCGAAGAAACAGTTGCAGCCTATTGCATCAATAGGAGTGCAATTTGCATTGGAAAGTAAGAATACAATGTTTATTCCGGGGAATTATCTTGATGCCACTTACTACCTTGAAGGTGAAGAGCAATATCACTGCCTTCTAGTCATAAGCAATAATTAGCAACAGCTCATCAACTTTGATACCTCCCATGGCAGACAGGAAAACTGTGGCTATAATCTCTACTGTCTGCAAGTACAGAACACAAATTAAGTCCTGAATATTGGCAACAGTGGGAGGGAGAGAACTCTGATGTTTCCACAAATATACGCTTTCCAAAGTAGTGCAGTTACCTTCCACCACCCTGTCCTGATGAAGATTTCTTATAAGCCACACATGAGATTTTTACTTATGTTAGAAAATCATGCATTTTGACAATCTTTACTTCAGATTCAAGATAGATTAAAAAGGGGCTTCTCACCACTCCTGGACTGGACATGATCTGGCAGCAGGAAGAGACTCTTTCACTCACCTACTATGAAGTGTTGGACCCAAACTCCAAATCCACATACACCTCCAACTGTAAAAATCTGCATTTCAGTACCTGCTGAGAATTCATGCAGAACAGCAGAAGTTTTGCTAATAGCTGTGCACACGAATTCCCTGCTGGATGGAGAAACATTTCATACCAGCAAATGCTGCTGCCGATACAGTTGAACCACCTTTTTAAAAAATGTGAGCTATCTAGCCAGAAGGCTCTCTTGCTTGTATATGTTGTGTCTACCTTGGCTGTGGGTTCTAGGAGATGTGCCAGCAAATCTGTGTCAGTGAGAGTACTGATTTTCCTGCTCCTGAGCCAGTGGGGCTATGCCAGGAAAACTTGGTGCTCAGGTCCTGCCTACCACGGCCTCAGTCCACTTCCACTGCTCTCTGAGCAGGCTTTACAATGAGTGATGTGCAATGTCTCACCTCAGGCAACTCATCAAAGCTTCCCTCAGATCGATGGAGCTGCTGGGAAAACCAGTATTCCGCAAATTAGACACCTACTGTAAGGAACAGTGTTCCTCAGTAACAGACATGATGAATGCTATGAGTAATGACAGATCCATGTGTTAGCAGTATCTGGTATCAGCCACCTACTGGCTCGTTTCTTCTTTTGATAGAGGCTTTTCTCCTGTGGTTATGTATGAGATGTACATTTCATATGTGAAGGTGGATGCCTCTGCAGAAGCAAAAGAAGCAAAAGGTAGAAGCTCTAGGGTCCTAACTGCAACTGTGAAACAGACTTGGCATTGACCATCAAGCTCTTTGCCTCAGTTTCCCCATTCATAGTATGAATAATGTCTATGTTGCAATCATGCTGCTAGGCAGAGTTCATTCCCGCATGGTGATGCTTTGGAGATGCCAAGCATCCCAGCAGATACGGGTACCATCAGCGTACCAACGTATCTACACAGAGAACAAAAGCAGGCACAGATGCTAGCATAATGTTATGTATTTTGGTACAAAATGAAATACAAATCTTGCCTTCTGTCCCTAGATTTCTTGTCAAACATTCATTACTTCACATGCTGAAGCAGTTAGCAATACAAAGCATATTTCTATCCTACTTTATTTTATTCTTTGAACAGAACTCCGCACAAAAAAAAGTGAAGAACCATGATTGAATCTTAATACAAAAAAAGGGCTTAAGTTACATTCTCCTGGGATCATCTGTAGCAAAGCATAATAAGTTTCTCAATATCTGACCTAGTTATATCTGTCCTTCTAAGTTTTGTTTCCCATAAGAGCTGAATGTCTATGGTTAAAAATAACGTTTGAAACTCCTCCAAGTTCCAACAGAACTTTTTCAGCCTCTCTCAAATTTAATATCTATTTTAAATTTGGTTTAATTTTTCACCCAACATTAAAAGTTACAATTTTGAGACTGGCATTCTACTCTGTTATCCAGCTCCTAAAAATGCTTTGGTTAGATAAACTCAAGAGCTGGAGAAAAAAAAAATTACATTACACATGTTTATTTCATCGTGTTGGAGAAACACTACCACTGTTGAAACAAGTGACACGGAGGCGTGGAAGGAGGGATGACTCTGTGATTGAAAAGAGATTGGCTGTGCTACAGATACATCTCCTGGGTCACACTGAGGTTTCTGCCACACAGCGTTGGGCGATTCTGTGATGGCTGTTGGCATGGTTTGTCCCTGGGCAGGAATGACCAAGGGTGATGCAGGTCCAGGCCTCTGCAACCCACTAGTTCTGCTTAGAGCTCCCTATATCCATGCAAAAACTGCTGAAATTGGGATGTTAGAATCCTTCGCACACTTCTCTTTCTGCTGGCCCTATTACTGGGGGGCTGGCATGGACCCAGGGCTGGGAGTGCCCAGAGTTAGGATCTACCTCAGGGGACAGCCAGACACCTCAGGGGTACCGAGAGCCCACAGGCAGAGCATTCACCCTGCTGACCAGCACCACAAGGCTGAATTCCTAATGTCTACCAGGGGTGGTGAAATCAGGTGCAATGTGTTTAAGAATACAAGCAAAAATTATAACTAATCCTGCTGCATTCCCAGTGGGCTGTTAATAAATAACATTACACAGCAGCCTTCCACGTGAGGAGGCCAGGAAGGAAAGCAGCCTGCAAACAGAGATCCAGGTGGGATTTTTGCATGGGAGATTCAAGTTTTGCTTTTTCTGTTAGAAGGCTTTTTTGGCTTGCAAGGATGTGGAACGAGAATCTGGAGATGAGAGTGAGCACTGCAGTCCCAAGCCTTGCCCAACGGTAGGAGTCCTGCACCCATCACCCTGCACTGGCCAGAAAGCCTCATCCCAGGGCTTCATACATGGCACTGCCTGGCCATGGCACATGCGAAGATGGAGCTGCATGTGCACAGCCCAGCTCTCAGAACAGCCAGCACCATCTGTAATTGCCCAGCCTTCTGCTTCGGGGGTCTGATGGCCTTAAGTTTCACAGCACACAAACGGGAACTGTTGGAAGAAACAGAGCAACATGAGGCTCAATGTGATTTCAAAGATATGTGAGCCTGGTGTTTTCCCTAGTTTGTAATGCAGGTTCAAGGCCGGGGCAGGCTGCCTGAATCCCCAGAAGAGGCAGTTTGCCGTGTGAGGGCCGTGCGGAGGGGCAGCAGCTCCTCAGCAGATCCTGCAGTGAGGAGGCCCAGTCCTGTGAGCTGGTAGTGAAATCCCCATGGGCTAAGCTGGGCTAAGCACTCCAATCTCACCGACCTTGCTGTAACCAAAAGGCCCATCTGCATCTGTGGAATCCAGCTTCAAGCTCGGCATCCTAATTTAGCAGAAGCATCTGACTTTTCCTTAAGAACTCAGAAGATAGACAGGGCCATACATTTGCTGTGCACTGCCTGAGGACAGTGTGTGGCTGTGAATCCCCAGCATCAGGAGCCACCCACCTTCTGCCATGGGGAATTGGGGCTGAGCCACGTCCAGGCTCTCAGGAGCTCCAGCAGCACTGAAAGTTGCTAGCTGGAGGACAAGGAGCCAGCCTCGGGCTACTCCTGCCACAGGAAAGGGGAAGGAAGGGCAGCAGTGAGGCGGAAAACCAGGCCTGCTGCCTCTGCTGCAGATAGGAAGGGAGAAGGCAGAAGTACTGCTTTTGCCCCACACAGCAGCTGCCAGGGCTGTCAGCACTCCTCCTCCAGCAAAACCACCGTGTTACTGCTGAAGGCGTGGCTGACACCACGGAACCCTCCTGCTCTTCCCAGCGGTAGGATCCCATGGTGTTTGACCCTGGAACAGGAAACACTGAGCAGAGGAAGGGAGAAAGGCATGCAGCAGAGAGAGGAGTTCCCGACATGGGGTGGCAGCTGCTGCAGTTCGGGGCCAGAACATGTCAGTAATGCAAGGGAGAGACTCCACAGGTGTAGTAAACACAAAGTGTCTCCGCTGTCTGTTTTCTAGCTGTTTTCCGTGGGCAAGGTGTTGAACTGAGTTTTTTTACTTATCTCTTTGGTTTGAAGAGTAGAGCAGAAATTAAGGATCCCAGATGCTTCTTAAAGTTTTAACAGCCTTGATTTTGTAAAGCTGTTTTTTTTCACGTAGATGTTTTCTGATAAAAGGGTGGTTTGTGAGCACTGAGCACAAGACATTCTTTGATGATATATCACAACCATTTTGGGAAGAAATAGATGCGAAAACTGCTATTAGAATAAGCCAGTATAGATCTATCTTGATATAAGAGGGCTACAATTTTACCGATATTAGGCATCACATATTGAGAAGGAACTGAGGAGAGGGCATTTTTTTCCATAGAATTTTGACATTTCCAGAAGCAGGACAGTCTTACGTGATGATGCTGATCTGCAGCAATAGGTGCACACAAACATTCACTTGCTTCTAACAGGAATGTCAGAAACTCACTTCTAAATTGGGCACTTGCACCTGCATGTGTAATATTCCAAACATAGTAGGCACTTCTGCCTGTTTTCCTATGTTTGACTTCGAAAATCTGTTCCTCGCTAGATTGAACTCATTACTTCCCAAATATCCTCTTAAATCCCAGTTTTCTTGTGATGTTCATCCAGGATTTCTGAAGGATCAGTTCCATTGTTATGTTTTCCAATGTTATTTGTTTTAATTGTTCCATGACATTTTTCTGTCCTCCCTTTCATTTCTATCTGATCCCCCAGTAAACTTTTATAATCCTGATATGCTGTTTTCATAGTTTCTCCAACAATCTCTTTGAAGAGACCAGACAAGCTAGACCATCCCTGGAGTGATGTAAAACATTTCCCTAATGTGGACATTACAAGTGCCAAGAAATTCCTGCCTTAGCGTGAGCATTTCCATCCTGCATTCATGTACGTCAGCGGCAGTCAGGGAGCAGTCTGCCCTCGCTGGAGACCCCTCGCTCCCAGAGAGACATTCTTGCCCCTTGAGGTCACGGCATCTGCCTCTGCCAGTCCCAGCAAAGGGCTCTCCACCCCCAGATGTCACCTGCCAAGAGCCAATCGCAACCGATTCTTTTCAGCAACCTATGAAACAATTGAGATAGCCGCTCTTGGTTTATTTTCATGGCTAAATAGTGTCCAGATGCCTCCTTTCAAAGAATGGCATTCTTTTTCTTTTTATTTGGTGTCCAGAGAACCCAAGAAAGACCAAAGCAAAGAAGGTCTAAGCAGAGAGGCATAGAAATAAGATGCTCTCCCATGGCAATTCTGGATTTCCAGCAGAGCTGCTCCTCAGTTGCTATAACAGCCCTTACACAATTGCTGCTCCTCTGCTCCACCCTCTCAGGAGATTGCAGCCACCTGAGCTCAGCACCCTGCCTCCCTCATGAGCAAGGGCTTTGCACAGAGCGAAGGGCTGGTGCTGTGCCATGGGGATGGGGAGAACCCTACAGAGCCACTTCCTGGGCAGACACCCCTCTTCTTTCCCTCTCAAGGAGAGAGGAGAAGAGAGAGCATGAGGCAGGGCACACTGCAGTTGTGTCTCGACACACAGTCAAGGTGCAAAGGCAGACGTAAGGCCTTGCAGCCCATCACACAGCTAGCTGGGAGACAGAGGTCTGCCCACGGTGCCCTCTGCAGCCCACTGACCCTATGCAGAACAGGGGTCCTCCTGTTTCCAGATGCTGTGGGTTTGCTGAAGGGAATGAAGATTTGTTCTCCTACCTCTATTTGTGAGAGCGTTCAAACACAAAAGTTAAAGCCAGGCTTATCCTCTCTTTTCTTTACATAAAAGCTCCCACTCAAAGCAGACATGTTCTGCAAACTATTATCTTCTATATTGTTCAGAGTGGTTCTAATTTTTCCCACGTTGCTCAAAGCTCTATCCTCAGGTGACTGTTCTCTGAGCTTCTGCAGCTCTGCTTTACTTTTCAAATAAGATTTATCCATTAAAAAACAATTCCACCGCTTTTTGCAGCTATCATTTTGTCACATATGGATTTATTCAATAAATGCTTTTAATAGCAACATTTCTAGGCTTTGTTTGTTGAGAGCTGTCAGGCTTTTACAAGCCAGGGTTGGCACAGGAGCTGAATAGCCTCTTTGTACCCAGGAGAGTTCCCTGCTGGTCATGACAGAGGTCCTGCACACACAACTAAATGAAAGGAAATTAAAAATATGAGTATCTACATAATTCACAGCCGGTAAATGGTGCAGAATATCAAGCTTCCAGCAACATCCGGAACTCGGCAAATCTTTTAATAAAAGCTGAGATGTGGGATTTTAATCTGCCATTCCAAGATTCACCCAAAAAGCCTAACATAAGTATGGGGAGGGGGGAACTATATAAAGGCCGTCAGGAAGAGCAAATTCAGCCTATCCAAGGGCACTGTGAAATAACAGCTGACAGGACAGAAAGGAGAGGTCAAGACCAGTATGCCAAAAATCTTGGGTTCCTGGGTCAGCCTGGAGTCAGGCAGCACTGCTCCTGTCCATCTGCTGCCTGCTCGGAGCACGGGTCTGCAGCACTCTGGTCTCAGTGCGTGTGGCACCCACCCCAGCAGGAGCTCGCTCACGTGTCTGCTGAGGAGCTGTAAGAGAAGGAGGTTGTTGTGAAAGGGAGCCAGTCTCTTCCTTTGTTCTGATTTCCCCATCCCTTGCTTTTTCTGAGTTCTTCAGATGTCCGTTGCTAAATCCTTGGCCCAAATTCTCTTCCTTGAAAGTGGTGCAGCACTAAGTTTTGCTACGATGAAATCGAAAGAGAAAAGAGAACGTATTGCCTAACACTCTCCTGTAGGTTTCCAAAAATTATAAACTGCTTTTGGTGCCTCTTTGGCCTTCCTTCGATGAAATGTTTAATACATTCAGACATCAGGAGGATCTCTTTTTGCTCCTCGTCCTCCATAGTCCCCCCCAGTCCCACAAGGACTTACTAATTACATTCTCTCAGTACCCTGTTATCTCCTTCTGACTATCTCTCTCTTCTGTGCTGCAGCTTGTGTACATTGTCGAGAGGAATCAGAGAGAGCAAAGAACCAAATAAAAAGATCCCTCCAGGAATACAGTGTTCGATTATACAAAGAAAACCCACAGTCAGATTGCTCATCCTTATTTCCCAGAGGATGCCTCAGATGTCTTTGTTCCTCAGCTTTTTAAAAAGAATTTCCTTTTCTGGTAAAATCATTTTACCTGTGAACTTCAGACCAGGCTCTTGGTCACATTTACCCACTCTCTCATTACAGCTGTCACACTTCACTCTGCCTCCAACAAACAGCTTAGGGCTGCTTTGTGCCCAGGCTCCGGGACCCTCCTTCCATCAGCTCTGGGGTTCTGGGGGGAGCCCAGCTTCATACAGCAGGTTTTTCTCACCAGTGACAAAGTGCCATAAATGCATTCCTGCTGATAAAAGTGATGATGAGATCCCCAGAGAGGTCAGGAAAGGAACGAGCATGGGGCCCAAAGTCCCCTCTCATCTCTCACAGTGCTCTACCTGCTTCACGGACAAAGAGCACCTTCTGCTCCCAGGGTTCAGCTGGAGCCATTCTCCTCAGTGCCAAAGTTACTATAAATAACTAACTGCATAACTCTCAAACATATAAACGAGAAGTACAGTAGCATATATAATTCACCACACATTACAAGCTGCTTCCCTGAAATCCACAATTCCTATTACTCACATTATGTTATATGTGTTTTGATATGTACAGTATTTTGTTTTCATGTAAAAGCTGTAAAATGGAAGTGGAAAATCCATCTACCCTTACACTTTTTGCTGGGAATCTGATCTTACCTCTGGTTTGCTATCCTCCCAGCTGTCTGGGAATTGTACCATTTACGTTGGAGCTCCTCCAAGATTAATGGCATCATCTGTACAGTTTTAAAAGCCTAATCTTGCTAAATCTCTTTGTTTTGAGATTTGATTGTGCCTGATCGTCATTATTTTAATTGTTTAATGTATTGTAATTAAGGCTCAATTAGACCCAACAGATCCCAATTCAGCTCTCCATCCGTCACATCCATCTGCAAGCTGCAGGAAGCACAAGACAAGAAGGGTTGATCCCATGCTGGTTGTTCATTCCAGAGACCAGGTACTATTTTTTGCCACTGACTTATGTTTAACTGCAGGCAAGTCATCTGTCTTTCTGCTTCTCCAGGGGCCTCCAGCTTGCTGTGCTGACAGCCTAACTGGGTCTCAGTACAGGCTGACATCTTTACACACAGTGTTATGGCAATAACAATGACAACCACAGCCCTCCCCATATGCAGCTGCCAGCTAACTGGAGCAGGCTCCTGTTTATGTGCAGTACAGGAAGAAAGACCCCAGACATGGAAGCTTCTAAGTAAGCATGTAGGCCTCAGTATTAAGCACAGACACCTCCCTTCCCTTCCCACCCACCTCTTATCAAGTTCTGGAAAGACTTTGGTGCAGGCACGTGTAGACAGATCCCTTCTGCCTTCCATGCATGATGCAGCCCCATCAGAGCCATGCCAGCCATATCCTGAGCATGCTACTGCTGCCAGGTCCCCTGCACAAAGTCAGTGGTGCAGCCTCAGTCCTGCCTGCAACCTGGAACCAGGGAGAGAGCCCCTCTTTTCCTGGAGCTAAGAGCCAGATGCTCCTTCTGGAGTGAGCTGGAAGAAGAACAAGTGGGTGTCACAGTTTCCCTTCAAACAGTGAAGGAATTCCACAGAATCATAGATTTATAGAATGGCTTAGGTTGGAAGGGACTTGACCCTCCAGTTCCAACCTCCTGCTGTGGGCAGGGTTGTCACCCACTAGATGAGGTTGCTCAAGCCCCATCCAGCCTGGCCTTGAATGCCTTTAGAAAGTTGCCTATCTTCTCTTCCCCATTATCTTAGTTCAGCTCTTCAATTAAGTGAGCATTTACCCCAGATGTGGAAGACCCAGATTCAATTCACTCCATCTTACAGAAGAGAAATCCATTTCTATAGGTACACTCTTGTTACTGGGCCCCACAAGGAGACCTTTAGCTAAAATCTGATAGGACGAGGGGTTCTGGACTCAAGTTGTGACAGGGGAGGTTCAGGTTGGATATCAGGAAAAACTATTCCCAGAAAAAGTAGTGAGCCATTGGCACAGGCTGCCCAGGGAGGTGGTGGAGTTACCATCCCTGGAGGTGTTCAAGAGATGTGTAGATGTGGCACTGAGGGATGTGGTCAGTGGGCATGGTGGGAATGGATCAATGGTTGGATGAGATGACCTTACTGGTCTTTTCCAAACCAAATGATTCTATGATTCTATTATTCTATATTTGTACAAAAATGAACAGCAGAATATCGATGCTGAGAGGAATGATGGATGCTGGCCAGGGTTACAACCTTGTGGTGTCTTATCCAGTGAATACTATTGTGCAAATCAAATAAGCTCTGGTTAGCTTTCCAAGGAATATCAGCATTCCCTAGCACCTTCCTAGAAGCAGTAAACAGTATGGAGAAAGACTGAAACCAACATACAGATAACAAATCAAACCTTAATTCATCATAAAAACAAGATGGGAAGAAACAAAGAGATGCAGAAATCTGCCATTTTCACCTCCACACAAAAAACACACATGGTAGTGCCCCCCAGCCTGATAAAAGGCATTCCCTTCAGCACTGCAGCCAGCACAATGTGTGAGGCCACTCGCTTAACATTAAGGAATGTGTGCTCCAGAGAAGATGCAAGAGGTGTGATACTGGAGGAGCATATGCACTCGATTAGGAGAAATGCACACGCAGAATGAATGGGTAAGTTACAGAATGAGCACCCGCTAGCTCTGCACTGCTCACGGGCCCTGTTTCTGCAGTATCAGTGCAGACTCATCAGTCAGCCTTCCCTGAAAACGTTTCAACGAGATTCACTGAAGATTTTTCCCTCAAAATGCAAACAAAAAGAGCATCTTCCCTAGGAAGCCCGTAATGAAAATAATATACTGCGTATTTCCATACGGCCTCATTTGGGGATTCTTTTCTATTCCCCAAATATAACATAGGGTCTTTTTTTTTAGGTAGAGAAACATTTTTATTTTTGTAATTTATTTTCTTCTCTGAAGAAAAGGCAGTTTTAAATTACACGCAGGACAGACTCCTAAATTTGAACCGGTTTTCAGAACTGCAAAATATAATCGGAGAGTTTGCAGCGCTGAGGCCAGCAATTCACACATCCAGCCCTCCGCACAGCCAGCCCTGAGCACAAGCCCGCCGATGAGTTGCTCTTTGTTCTGCTGTCGGCAGAGCTGCTCAGCTTTTCTGACTCAGGTGGGCAGAACGCCGCACACCCCAGTAGCCATGACCACAGACTGGGAGGGACCCAGCGGGAGCTATTGTTGCCAAGGGAGAATTTGTCAGAGCAAGAAGCTGGCTGGGGAAGGGAGGAGCAGCCCAAAAGCACCAGCGAGGCTGGTCTGTGGGAGGAAGATCATGGGGGGGTGGGGAGTTTTTGGTTGGTGCATAAACACCAAGGCATAGAGAGGGAGCTGAATGCCGCATATAGCCAAATGAATGCCTTGCAGAGCTCTCTGAACATCCCCCTTGAGTTGCTGTTTCTTAGGTGAGGTCACCTTGGAGAGGTGACACACCAGAGATGTAAACTGTTCTGTGAGTGCAGGAGTGGTGCCAGGGGCCATGTGAGAAGGGCATGCCTAGCAAATTCCCAAATCTCACACTGCACAAGCGGCAGTAAAGGCCCTCAACTGACAGTTGAGGTACAGGGATGGCAGCCTATTTTCTCCCCGAGAATCTGGAGGAAAAGCCCTCCCAAACTTTGTGCCTTCCTGTTTCAGGGGAAGGTCTGGCATTGCAGACGAAGTACGTGTGCACCAAGAGCTTAAATCTTTCAGAAGAAATCAAACTCTTAACCATGTTTGCTTCATCACCACCTGTATCTGTAGGAGACAGAATAAACTGCCTGGAGAGCTTCTTGTTTTGTCATACAATCATAGAATCCTTAGAGTTGGAAGGGACCTCTGAAAGCCATCTAGTCCAACTCCCCTGCAATGAACAGGGACACTACAGCTAGATCAGGTTGCCCAGGCCCTGATCCAGCCTCACCTTGAAAGTCTCCAGGGATAGGGCATCAACCACGTCTCTGGGCAACCTGTTCCAGTGCCTCACCACCCTCACTGTAGAAGACATTTTCCTTATATCTAACCTAAATCTACCCTCTTTGAGCTTGAAGCCATTTCCCATTGTTCTATCACCACAGACCCTGCCATGACTTGGTGCTAATAGCTGTATGTTTGGTGCTAAATAGCTGTTATACAGCTAACAGCTGTTATGTTTGGTGCTAGCATAGACAGCACTGACTCGTGGATTCAAGCATGCTCCACAGAGCACAGAACCTCCTGCCTGAAAAGCAACCATAGCTCTTCCGAATATCTACCCTGTCTTATGATCTGCTTATTAATTCCCCCATGTGCCTCTGCTTTCTGGTAGTCACAGGATGCAGTACAACTCCTTCCATTCTGTAAGACCATCTACAGAGTTCATCTGTAGTTGTGATTTTTACTACTTCTTTTTACACATCTGAATTCTGAAGCTAGTAATGCTTCAGCCTTCTTTTATTAACCTCCTTCCTTTTTGTTTTCACAACAGGTGGAACATTTTCTATGCTGTGTTTTGGGGGTTTAGATTCCGTCCCCAAATCTTGTCCCTCCACCTGTCATTGCACATTGGCAAAAATGTCCAGATTTTCCTCAGAAGAGCAGCCAACCCCCAATTATGAGCTTTCCTGGTGCAAAGCACCATCTCTGAAAACTGGCACTGGTGAGCACCTCAGTGCCCAGCCTAACAAGTCTTTCTGTTCACTGTTGTCTCCATGTGGCTTATCACCAGCCATGGTGATACTGTGAATGAAGTACGAGGGAAACAAGGTTGTAAAATCTGGAGCTGATCAACACACTGGGTGGACTTGGTGAGGTATTCACAGCATTCTGAAGTTCTTGTACAGCTACTATTGCTGCTTGCTTGCTGCTTATCATATCGTAGAGATCATTTGATTACAGCCTAGCTGCTCTCTTAATTAGCCTAGCCAGAGGCCTACCAAGTTTGAAAAAAAATGAATGTTTAACTGAGAAGTGAGGCATTAACTATTTGGGAGGTAAGAGCACCCATAAACTTGTTAGTCTCCTTCAGCAGTTTAACTTACTTCACATAAAAACCTCAGTAAAACAAGAGAATTCAGAAGGGGAGAAAAAAAGTGCAGCTCCCCTTTGAGACCTTGTGCCGGGAGTTTTTACTTCAATTTTTTTCCCCAAAGCTTATGGCTCAGTCTGTGCTAGATAAATGACCAGAAAGATCTGTTTGGTAGCTCTGGCCATGGCCTGCAAGAAACGGAGTGGGATCTCAGTCCCTTCTTCCGTCTGGGGTGTCTTCTGTACGGCCAAAGGCATTTGCCTGAGAGCTTTGTCTCTGCAGAACCTTATTCTGCAGGACTGGGTGTAAATGTTGATTTGCTGTCGACCTTTAAACAACTGTAAAAGGGTAACATGGTCACACTGCAAGCACTTCCACTAATTTTATACTTCCTGGGGTTTTACTATTATGTAAAACCAGGCAGGTTTCACAAGTTGGGACACTGTGCAGAAGAGCAGCTTTTATCACAGGACAGTACTGTGGGTGTACATATTCTCTGCTTTGACATCAACTCACTTGTGTTGTCCTGTTAAGATAACTGCCCACAGAAGATCTTCTAAAACTTTCTTGTCTAGATAAGGTATCTATCTTGAGGAGAAGACCAAAAGGAGACAAGCAGTTTCTCTTCGTTGCTAAGCTAAACTAATTTGTAAAGAATACAACTCTCACGTTGTTTTATAGAACACTAAAGACCCTACAAGACAGTCTTAAGCCTCTATCCTGTACAGGAATATTCTAAAAACTTTGTAATGTTGGGTTGGATATACCATTTGACTTTGAGTACAGATTTTTTAAAAAAGGAAAGAAAAGGTGCATTTGTTTAACTCTTGTTAGCTTCCTCTAAACTAGCTTCTCTAGACCCACCACACAACTGCATCTTTAAAATGTTGGGTAGCTGGCAGGGGGCACAGTAAGAATCCACAAATATTTAGTGAGTGTGTATACCAGAGCAGGAGATTCTCCAGTCAGGATAGAAAGGGGTCAGTACCAATTAGTTTTGTTACAGTTCTTGACACAAGCACGTCTTAACTGCCCAGTTGAACTTTTTGGATGAAGAAACAGCTATTAACTGCTCCCAAGAGGGTATATCTGAGACCTCATTACTAAATCAGACAAAATCCGTATGCCTGTTAAGTTACACGAGTTGATACTGAGCCAGGAGATCAAGGGGGAATACAAAGATAGCAACAGACTCTGGAGATTCTGGGAGGAAAGAAGGTGTTCAGGGAGGGAAGGAGGAAGAAGAGGAAAGAAAAACAGCCGAGTTGCTCTGCAAGAAATAAATCAAATGAAGTTTGATTGGGTTTGATTTATTGTTTTCATGGACTTGTATTCTTTATCTCCCAAAATCTCCTTTGCCATAATAACCTTTCAGTAACTTGGTTTAGTAGCATAGTGGATAGTAAGGGTGATAAGAGGACGGTTGGACTAGATGATCTTGTACGTCCTTTCCAGCCTTGTGATTCTAAGATTCTAACCTCAGGTTCTCTTCTGAAACCCACCCTCCATGTAGGGCACGTGCTATGCTCAATCACAATCATTGAGCATACTCTGGCTGGCTGGCTGGCTGCTCTCAACTGCTATATAAAGGCTAGCTTCCACCTGCCTTTCCACAGTGCCGGCATTTAATTATGCTCCTTGTCCTCTGTACAGCTGTAGTTTTTCACAAACCTTATTTATCTTGAGATTGCAGCTCATCTTTCAAATTTGTTGAAATTGAGTACCCAAGTGTTTAAGGGGAATTGCTGAATGTACAGAGAGATAAACAACACAATCTCATAAACTTAATTTCAAAGGCAACCAGGCTAAAAACTGCCAGTTTTTAATTTCTGATCCTGTTCATGCCAAATGTTGTCTAACATTTCAGCAGCAATCTGTGGCCCTGAGAGCCTCTTTCAATACCCTATCAAGAATATAAAATAAATTGTGATAAATGTAGTCAGTATAAAACAAAATGAGTTGAAATTGGTTGCTGGGATGCAAAACTGAAGTTGACAGGCAGTTGAGAGGAAACTTGCATGAAAATGCTTATTTCATGTATTTCTTTGGGGTTTAGCAGCCTGGAGCTGTCAAGATGGTTTTGCACATGCTCGGCAGCAAAAACAAGGGAACAAAGAGATTTTACCAGTGAAAAAATGTAAATTCCTACAGTATTAAGCAAACCTTCAAGGTTAGAAATGCTATTAATGCCTGTAACTTGAATAAAGTTGTTCCTTAAATACACACTCAGGGGCCCAAGCTTCCCTTGTCGAACTGCATTCTGAATTTCTACACTAGCCTGTTACGATGATTTTACCAAAGGGTTTTAAAAATCTAAATAAAAGGTATCAGCAAATTCTCCTTTATCCATACCTCTGAGACTTTTCTACTCTAGAAACTGTAGGTCACAAAATGATCTTTGAGGTGCCGTATCATTCCATTTTTAGTATGATAAGAAACAAATATGTAATTTCCTTCAATAATTCCTAGGATTACCTTTTACAAACATAGGTTCAACACACTGCCTGTTGATCTTTTCAAGATAACATGTTTTCAGTAAGAGCATGTGTTTAGTGAGAGTTTGCATACATCACATAGCAGCTACACTACTTCATTCTCAAGTTCCTTTAGAGATCCTCAAGCAGTACCCTATGAAACTGGCAACTTACGTTTTTATGAATTACAAGCACATCAGCATTTTTTTCTGATGCCTTCAATTCTAGCAGCCATGATATATATTTCTAAGGCATGTAAATAAAATAAATAATGTATCACTTAAAAATATCAGACAAAGTAACTCAGAATAAATGCATACAAGACAAGAATGACTGCAATTAAGTGACAGAACAGATATGAAACAAGACAATATGGAGCCTTCTTCCTGACAATCAACGTTAAAATAACATTAGCTAGTAAGCTCAAATAAATAAAAAATAAGTCCAAAAATAAATCAAAGTAAGTATAATAGAATGATGTTAGTCTCAAGTTTGCTTCAAGACATCCTGTCTCTTCTGGTAACACTTTTTAAGTATTATCTTGCTCACTCAAGAACAGTTACACGTAAAGGAAATGAATACACACTAAAGAGAGTTCCAAGTTCCCAAATCTCAATGGCTATTGTTTGCAAAAAGCAAAGAACTGTTGTAAACCAAGAGAATTACTCAGGAGTTAGTAACTCAGGGTGTAATTTGGGCCCATGTAGAGTACGAGGACAAGACCGATGTGCGGTGAATTCATCAATTCTGAATAACATTCACTCGAACTCGCACCTTTGGCCCCAGAGAACCCAGGTCCAGTCAGTGCTCCCAGCACATCACAGAACAAAGTGTGCTCATTTCAACACCATCCATCTTGAAATGGAGAAGAAAACCTATGTGATACTCTCTTTCAATATATCTTTGGAAGGCACAAAAACCTCAGCATTAGCCAACCAGTTAAAAATGAGAACATAATAAAATCATGATATATAAACCATATACATTTCACTTGCAGGCCCCTGTTTAGCCAAGTGGTTTCAAACACTCACACCAAACCTATTTGTTGTCGTTGGTTGAAGATGTTCATTTGATTTCTTCACAGCTCTGATAAGTGCAGCAGCATCCCTAAAACAGTCCTTAGTTACATCTCAAAATAGTCTGATTAATCAATCTTATTCAAAAGTGTTGTACTTTATTCTTCCGTGTAGCTTTTCGGTTTGCATTTAATGATCCATAATCAAGCCAGGTTACTACATAGAAACAAGCTGAATTTTCCATGGGAAAGTGAATACACCAGCACCAAGACATTTGTTCTGAAAGTAAGTTCTCGGAGATTCAAGACTTTGTAATTTTTATACTCAGTATGTAGGTGCTCAAATGCCACAGACACACTCACACGCCCATGGAGCTACACTTTACACACAAGAGCCTTGTCAGCCATTAACTCCCAGCTAACTGGAAGGACACTTGCAATCATGCACTAACTCTATGCACATATACATCAGTCCATATCCAAAAGTGTTCGAAGATTTAAATCCAGAGTACAAGATTACGGAACAAGGACTTTGATTCTTCAGCTAGATGCATCATTTTTAATAAAAATGGACTATGGATGGAGAGGGGAGGGGTTTAGAGAAGGTTTTCAGCACGTCGCTGATGAAGCAGAGGGAGAGAGCACGTGAGACCCAGCAGTTTTAACTGCTTTCCATTTGGTGATGGAAAATAGCAGCTTTATCCACAATGTATGTTTTTTATCACTGGCACCTGACACAGAGTCAGAATCTGACTCACTTTAGACCATCAAGAAAGGAAAAAAAAAAAAAAGGGAACAAAATGAAAAGTCTAAAATTCATCCTTTCTTCAGTGAAGTCTCTGGTCAATCTACAAGAGTGACCTGAGGACAAAGTGTGTCAGTTGATTCAAGAGCCCAAACAGACTACACAAGAGAGGAATGAAGCATCTCATCTACTAATGCCGTCAGTAAAGCTTCAAGTTTGACTTGTAAATCACAGGCTTTGGATATGGAAAGAAATGAAGGTACCTAGGACAGATTCCTAAAAATTTTGATGTAAGTTTTATTCCAGAGAGGTGGTAATGCTCTGAAGATTTTGCTTTCGCTAACTAGAGGGCTAGGGGCTGAAAGCCCTACAGAAGCTAAAAAAGATGGCAAAAGGATACTCCTGTATACAACATAATAACCTGAGAATCGGCCATAAAAGCATGTAACAAATTCACAACAGCAAAGATTTCGAGCAGCAGCTGTCAGAAAAGTGGCTCAAGACAGAAGGACCCTGCAAAACAGAGCTTCCATCTCTCCTTCCCACCCCCACTAGAGGCCATAGATTTGTAGGATCATCTCTCAGTCTCCAGAGAAGTGCCCTTTGCTAGGCTGCCTTTCCTCATGTCCCCGTTCCCAGGAAAAGAACAGTCAGTCAGAACATCTCCATTTTCTGCAGCAGCAGCAGCAGCAGCTGCCTCCTTGCACCAAATCCAGCAGCACCGTGCCTCCCAGTCCGGCAGCATTCACCAACTTGTAGGATCTATTCCAGCTGACTTCCTGGCCGGAGTGAGGGTAACTTCCCCCAAAATCCCCGCTCTACTGAGCGGACAGCCCTCCCTTGCTATTCATCCACTTTTAATCAGATACAGTTAGGCACGGAGGAGAATGACTAAACACTTCCAGGGAAAAACGATGACAGGGAAGAAGAAAGAACTGAACGCTGTGCTCCAGGGAGAAGGAACGATATCTGGGGCTGTTTTCATTTTTTCTCACTCCATTTCTTCCTCTCATGTAAGAAGAAAGTAAAGTGAGAAGCGCTGTAAATAAGCATACATATATATACTTTTATATGCTAATGTGTCTAACTCCACAAATGAGTTCTAGCTCCCAGCTGCTGACAAGTATGCCTGACAGCCTGAGATAGTGAAAGTGCAAGTCACCGAACAAAGAGCTGTGTGGAAGGCAGCACAGAAAACGCTGCTGAAGAAAAGGGAAACTGCTTAAAGCGTTTCTTTTTAAGAGGCTGAATTCCTTGGTCAAAATAGCAGCGAGAAGACAAAATGTAGCATTCCATACACGGGGAAAAGTGCAGGAAATATAAGAATAGCAGACAGCAGGAGAGTATCTGTTTGAGAGATGGCATATGCAAAGGTGAGTAGTGCCTAATTCCTTGGATCGGTTTCAAACGGCAGCGTTCGTGAAACCCAGAGAAGTGGAAATGGTGTTTGGCAAAAATAGCCCACTTAAAGGTGAATAAGTGCAGAGCCTATCGACGTATGGGGCTGTTAGCAAACACAACTATGGTTAGTGGCTATTAGGGGTGTTGCAGGCAACGTTCCATTCGCTCCAAAACCAGAAATAATGGAACAAAGTGAATGGAAAGGCCGATGTTTGCCTTCTGCAAAACTACTAGCGCTGCCTCCAGCGCTGCAGCCTGCTTCACAGGGGGTTCTCCTGTACCTCCTGGAGATACCAAAAAGAGGTGCGTGCCTGTGCTTCATCTGACATACATTCCAACCAGAATCTTCTATGCACTTCTAAGAATTATTATTTTCCCAGTATCAGTTAATTTTTTATCGTGTTACCACAAAACATTCAAGTACCTCTGAAAGTGTATATTCTATATTTGGGTGGTTGCCATTTCAATGAGAATTTTCTACAAAATAAAGGTTTAAAGCTTATGTTAAAAATGAACTCTCAAACATAACTTGAAGCAAGTTGCAGCAAACTCTGTGCTATAATACCATCTGTGTTCAAGCACAGCTCTCAAGCTCTCCTCCTATTGCTTCCTAAAGCAATAACGATAACAAATAAAAACAGGTATGATGGAGAAGCACCGTGTGTTGGAATACACGATGAACCTGAGCCTTACCATGCTTGTTACAGAATCGAACTCCTCTGTATCTGCGTACTGCAACAAAGCATCCCCCGGGAAATAAAAATGAAGGTTATATTCTCCTTCATATTTAGATTGAGCATCAGTGATCTCCTCACATGTCCCAGCCAGCAAAGTCTGGTGAACCCTGCTCTACCCAATACCATTCTAAACATTGCTTTTTTCAGCTCCTTTCTCAAACATCCCAGCAACGTTCCGCGTGAAAGGGAGTGAAATTCTTTAAATGTCGGAATAGATGGAAGGCACCAGAACGGCTGAGAAAGGGGAAAAAAAACACCCCGGTCTTAAATCAGCATCTAAGATAACAGAAGTTGCTGGACAAAACAAGGATGAAAATGCACACTGTGACAAACCTCAGCGTGTATCTTAGGCCACAAGAAAGGGCACTAAGAGGTCCATAAGCCAGCACTGTAAGTAAAACTTCACTGTATAAATGTAACAGTTCTTTATATTGCACAATTTTAAAGGTAAATGAAAGTCCTATTCTTAAGAAATCAATTGTGTAATGCAGAGCTTAATATAGAGCCTTTCTGACATTTAGTCAAAAAGCAGGACCGTTGTTTTTAAGATTCAGAAATAAAATCCCCATCCTGGCCACTTGGTCATACTTTTGGTCTGCAGAACTCCACCAGTGCAGAGGGAAACGAACAGAGGAACGTGCCAACGGCAGGCAGGGAACCCGCACACACTGTGCTCTAATAGTGCTCCAGCCCAGCCCTGTCCAGTTACTTGTCGAGAACACAAGCATGCTCACAACTTCCTCTTGCTTTCCGAGAATCACCTCGCTCCTCCTATGCTATTCCCACACGCTGCCCTACAAAGAGATTTTGAGGACTCTGCCTACATAAACACACGTCCGTCCCGCACCAGTTGTTCGCGTGATCAGTGAAGCACACGCCTGTGAGCCAGGCAGGGGCAGCGCGGAGAGCAGCCGCTGCTGTTTTCCAGTCCCTGCTCCACAGCTGAGATGCGGCAGTCGCCCACGTGACCGCCGTGTAAGGCTCTGTGTCAGATCTCGCACTGAGAAGGAATAGGGTGGAGTGCTCGCTGGAATCTCCATAAATATGAGAGCCTGGAGGGAGTCCATGAGAGGGAATCTCCCTTTTTCAGCGGAGATGCTTCTGCTCCGTGGCAGCTTCAGTGCGGATCTCTAAGGGGAAACCTCCCCGACCCCTTCATTGTCATCGACGACGCTGAGGAAGCAGACGGGGAGACTCTCCCCACAGCACCACGGCCTGCCGGCCTCGCACCCCGTGCCGCTCCCCGCGCAGCCGGCACGCCCCACGCTCTCCGAGCCGGGGCCGGAGCGCGGTGTTACTGGTAGTTCTGTGCGGCACGGCTCGTCCTGCAGCCCCGAGGGAAGGCAGTGAGGGCTGAGGGCACAGCACACAGCACACAGGATGAAGCAGCCAAGTGAATGCGGACTTCCAGCACCTTGATGAAAAATAAAAAAGCGTTTCCAGCGCGGGCAGCGTTCAGCATTCCAATACCCCTCCTCCTCCCCCTCGGCGTCCGCGCGCTGCAGGCCCCAGGGCCCGCCGGCCTTCCCGCTCCGCACCCCACCCCGGCGGGATCTCCCCCCTCCGCTCCGGGCACAGCGAGTCCGCGGCGAGGCCGTTGTGACTTCGCGACTCGCGCTAAGCTCGGGCCAGGTGGGAAACACAAAGGCGGCACAGAGAGGGAAGGAAACGAGGGGTTCGGGGGGGGAAACCCACACGCGCTCCAGCCCCGGAGACAGCTCCGAGCCGGGCGACTCTCCCCGCCCTGGCGGAGTGACAGCGGCCGGGGCTAAGGGGCGGGGCGCGGCCCCGCGGCGGGGGCCGCCGGGG